>VUQH01070386.1:0-10572 GCA_015106775.1 Etroplus canarensis | reverse complement strand
AATAAAAATTGAAAAAAATAAAAAAAAAAAAAAAAAAAAAAAAAATAAAAAAAAAAAAAAAAAAAAAAAGAAGAAAAGAAAAAAATAAATAATTAAAAATAAAAATACATAAATAAACTAAAAAAAAACCCAAAGAAGGGTGGGGGGGCTTTATTCTAAGCTTTAAGCACAATTAACTCCAGTGGATACATAAGGAGCAATTTGGGGTTCAGTGTCTTGCCCAAGGACACTTGGACACGTAGACAGGAGAAGTCAGGGATTGAACTGCCAACCTTTGTGTTGAGAGACAACCCGGTCCACCTCCTGAGCCACAGCCGCCCAAGATGTTCAAGAGCCTGGGTTGAGATGATTTGACCTTTGTGACATGGCATGTTACCCTTTGGAAGCAACCGTTAGAAAATGGGTGCACTGTGGTCATAAAGGGATGCAAATGGTCAGCAATAATACTCAAGGCAGATTGTGGTTTTTAAACAATGCTCATTTGGTACTGAGGGGCCCAATGAGTACCAAGAAAATATCCCCCACACCATTAAACCGCCACGAGCAGCCTGAAGCATTGATGCATGGCAGGATGGCGCCATGCTTTCATGCTTATGCCAAATTGTGACCCTACCATTCGAATGTTGCAGCAGAAATGGAGACTCATCAGACAAGCCAACGTTTTCCCAATCTTCTATTGTCTAATTTTGGTGAGCCCATGTGAGTTCCAGCCTTAGTTTCCTGTTCTGAGCTGACAGGAGTGGCACCCAGTGCTGCTGTGGCCTATCCTCTTCAAGGTTTGACATGTTGTGTGTTCAGAGATGCTCTTCTGCATATTTCGGTTGTAACAAGTTATTATTTGAGTTGCCGTTGCCTTCCTGTCAACTTGAAGGAGTCTGGCTATTCCCCTTTGTCCTCTGGCATCAACAAGGCATTTTCTGTCAGAGAAATACTGCTCACTGGATGTTTTCTCCTCTGTGGACCATTCTCTGTAAGCCCTAGAGACTGTTGTGCAGGAAAATGCCAGTAGATCCACAGTTTTTGAAATACTCAAACCCACTCGTCTGGCACCAACGCTTGGTTTGAACTTCTGCAGGTCGTCCTGGCCATACCTAAATGCACCGAGTTGCTGCCGTATGATTGGCAGCATTAGATACCCCGACAATCGGGTGATCAACAATGGGATGATCCCCTATTTGCAAAGAATCGGCAATGGTGGAAAGGAAGAACTCAATTTTAACAGGAAGAGATCTATGGCAGAATCAGCCTCAGGGAGGGACAGCCATCTATTGCAACCAGTTGGGGCTGTGGGGAAAGAGAAGAAAGGAGAGCAAAGAGAGACAGGCACAAAACCTAAACTATGGGCAAAAGAAAAAAGCTAACAACATGTGGGGTTTGGAGAAGAAATACTCTGTGCATCATGGGAAGTCCCCCAGCAGCCTGAACTATAGCAGCATAACTAAGGGATAGTTTAAGGTCACCTAATGCATCTCTGATTAAAAAGACCACAGGACTGGCAGCAGTGTGCTGAGGAGACATGTTGCCTGTTGCATGTTACTTAATACAACTAAAAAGCAACCTTATCAAATTGTTGCTGTGACATCTGCTCTCAGTTTCATAAAACTTTATTCTTCTAACCTGTCCTGGTACCAGCTTTCATTTTGTTTAGAGAGTTAAGATTTCAGCTGCTCATGTAGTCATCTCTCTCTCTGTTGCAGCCCGAGGATGAGTTTCGGGATAAACTGTCCCCCATTTACATCAGCCTTAACTTCAGTCTGGATCCTCAGGCCCCTGTGGACCAGCATGGCCTCAGACCCATCCTCAATTATCAGACAGAGCAGCTCATCGAGCAGAAGGTATGTGCTTTATCTAATAACACAAGTCAGGCACGGTATGTCTTCTCATGAATATAAAAAATGTGAAGTATACAGCTAGGTAACTCTATTTTGGTGTTCGCGGTAAACAAACAGGAGAGCATGCAGTGAATGTAAATGTCACTTCTTTTTATTTAGGGAAAATTTAAATCAAGGAGTTGTTAGTATTTTTTCTTCCAGCGAAACATTTTTCTGTTTTCACCTTTTCAGATGTGAAGATTTATTATGTATGATTGCAAACTGGGTTTTTTTAGGTTGGCAGAATTAAGCAATCACTTTGAATATGTTTTTCTATATATTTTATATAAATATATATTATTTATGATGCTACTTTCTGGTGTTTATGAGCCAAAACAATGAAGGAAGTTTGGCAGAGTCAATAGTACCTGTAGGTAACAACAAATCACCCATCCAGGTTCAGGCATTTTAAGAAAAACTGCAAAAGCAAATCAAAGCCTGTTTAACTTCTCTTTTTAATGGGAATATTGGGAGTTGGCCATTGAGATAAAGTAATTCTTCAGGCCTAATTATACCACTTCAGAAGAAGAGGGCAATGCAAGCCAAGTATATCTAATTGCAGCTGCTGTACTGTAGGGGAAGTGGGTGTGTCATGTATGGGGTTAAAGTTAGTGTAATGGTGAGGGTGTTCTGTGTCATGAAGTTGGTTTGTTGAGTGTGCAAGGCTGCTGCTGATACCTTCTCCAACAAGTTGCTGTATACGTTTTAATTGAGATTCCTTTTTCTCCATGGGCTTCACTGTTAAAAAATGCAAGGGGAGGCTAGGCTTACTCAAAATTATTGTTGAGACCTTTTGGTAGATCAGCATGGTCGCAAATACTGAGATGTGGGATTTCAGTTAAGTCAAGATATAACATTATGATTTAAACATATTTACAAAATGAAAGTGGTGACTTCTGGAACGTTACCTAGCAATGGGAGCATGATGGTGGTCTGAAAAGGCATCATATCTGCTAATCTGGGCCACCTGCATATGATATCTAAAGCAGCTTTCATGACATCCCATTCTAAAGCCATAGGCATTAATATAGAGTTGGTTGCAGCTATAACAGCTTCTACTCTTCTGGGAAGGCTTTCTGCAAGATTTTGGAGTGTGTCTGTGGGAATTTTTGCCCATTAATCTAGACAAGTATTTTTGAGGTTAGACTTCTGATTGTTGGATGAGAGGACCCAAAGGTGTTAGATGGGGTTGAGGTCTGGCCTCTGTGTGGGCCAGTCATGTTCTTCCACACCAGACTTTATGCACTGGGGTGCAGTCATGCTGAAACAGAAAAGGGCCTTCCTCAAACTGTTCCCACAAATTTGAAAATATAGAATTGTCCAAAATGTCTTGGTAAGCTGAAGCATTAAGATTTCCCTTTAATGGAACTAAGGGGGGCAGGCCAACCCTAGAAAAACAACCCTGTAACATTGTTCCTTCTCCATCAAACTTTACAGGTACACAGTGCATTCAGGCAGGTAATGTTTTTCTGGCATTCACCAAACCTGGCCTCATCCTTCAGACTGCCAGAAAGCTACAGTTAATGAGTCAGCAGAGCATTGACAGCATTTACGTGCAATGTGGTGGAATAGAAAAGGGCCTTTGCCAAACTGTTCCCACAAAGTTATTAAACATAAAATTGGCATTAAAATTCCCATTCACAGGACTTCAGGATTCCAGAAAAACAGTCCCATTGCATTTTCCCTCCTCTACTTCTGCAAAATTTCTGCACTTCTAGATCATTGCAAAGTGGCATGAAACAAATGAATTCAGTGTCCAACAGCGGTGGCTCAATACTTTTGTCCAATGCTTTAGCCTAGCTTAAAACTAGCTGTTTTTATGCAAGTTATACAAGTATACAAGTTACTTTTTTATTAGTTACACCTTGCAAGTACCAGGTTGAACACCCCCTTTTGCCTTCAAAATTGCCTTAATTCTTCATGGCATAGATTCAACAAGGTGCTGGCAACATTCCTCAGTGATTTTGGTCCATATTCATATGACAGCATCCCACAGCTGCTGCAGATTTGTCGGCTTCACATCCATGATGACATGAGTTCCTGTTCGACCACATCCCAAAGGTGCTCTACTGGATTGAGATCTGGTGGCTATAGAAGCCATTTGAGTACAGTGAACTCATTGTCATATTCAAGAAACCAGTTTGAGATGATTTGAGCTTTGTGCCATGGTGTGTCATCATGCTGGAAGCAGCCATCAGAAGATGGGTAGACTTTAGTCACAAAGGGATGTACATGGTCGGCAACAATACTCAGGTAGGCTGAGGTGGTTAAAGGATGCTCAGTTGGTACTAAGGGGCCCAATGTGTGCCAAGAAAATACCCCCCACACCAATAAACCACCATCAGCAGCCTGAACCATTCACTCAAAGTGGACTCAAGGTGGATGGATCCATGCTTTCGTGTTGTTTATGCCATATTCTGACTTGCCAGAGAACTCAAGACTCATCAGACCCAGCAACATTTCTCCAATCTTAGCTTGTCTAATTTTAGTGAGCTTGTATGTATTTTTAGCCTTTGTTTCCTGTTCAGAGCTGACAGGAGTAGCTCCTGGTGTGGTCTTCTGCTGCTGCTGAAGCCCATCTGCTTCGAGGTTTGATGCGCTTTGTGTTGAGAGATATGCCGTTTTGCATATCTTAGTTGTAGCAAGCTATCATTTGCCATTTTGCTCTGACCTCTGGTATCAACAAAGCAATTTTCTCCCAGACAAAGCATTTTCTTGATGGATATTTTCTCGTATTTGGACCATTCTCTGTAAACCCTAGTGATGGTTTTGTGGGAAAATCCCAGTCAATCGGCACTTTCTGTAATACTGCCATCTGGCACAAATACTATGCCATGTGCAGAGACTTCTTAATCATCTTTCATCCCCCTTCTGATGCTTGGTTTACATTACATCTTGACCATGTCTAAATGGACTGAGGTGCTTACATTTGAGTGGCTAAGTAGATACCCTAACAATCAGACGACTTCCTGTATGCCAAAACTTGGCAACAATGGGAAGGAAGAACACCCTTTTAACAGGAAGAGCCCTCTGCCAGAACCAGACTTAGGGAGGGGCAGCCATCTACTGCAACCAGTTGCGGGCTGAGAGGAAAGAGAAAAAAAGAGAAACAAGGACAAAACCTAAACTATGGGCAAAAATAGAAAAAAGTTAATGACATGCAATATGATGCCATGTGACTAGCTGATTAGATATTTGTGTTTACATGTATGCCTAATGAAGTGGCCAGTGAGAGTACACCAGTTGGAAACAGGAGGGAAGCAAGACACGGATGAAAACAACTAGAGGGGCAGAAGTAAGACTCAAAGCAAGACACAAGTGACAACTAACTAGAAAAAACAAAAGAAAAAGAACCCAAATAATTATAGACAAGAAGACACATTTAACACGGTGTAAAGGAACATGGAGGACCCAAGGCAACGACCCAAAATAAAGCAACACAAGAATCCAACCCGCTAAACCTCAGAATCAAAACTTCCTATACTAGAATACAGAAAAACCTAAAATTTTATATTAACCCTGGATAAAAGCTCTCTGAAGGCTAAAATATCTGAGGATATGAAGTGTGTAGATTTGTAGACTCTGTCTGTACTGTATATTACATTACCGCACTAAACTTCTAGACCGCACCACTTAATGCGGCCACACGCCTTGCATCTTAGAGACTAACCAGATGGTCACCACAACTGTTACCAGATGAGATGAGAGCAGATGGCACGATGATATTCTACCAAAACGATCTAAAATCATGTCCATGACACACACAGTGTCCGTAGTGCAGCCATATCCCACTGTTGTACAGGAAATATATTTAAATGGCAAAGACAGAGGTTACCATTTAAACACATCAAGTAGGGCTCCTTCTATAGTGCTGAAGTCCATATGGTCAGAGGTTGAGGGTCAGCACTGATAAATCAAGAGCTGCTTATTGCCCTCTGGTCTCTGCTGGCAGTTTTTTTTGTGTGTCATATATGAAGAGTTGGAGGGTTTATGGAGGACCTTTCGAGTCATGGCTCTGCAAAAACACAGAGGGAGGACTGACGGCTCCGTTTGGGTGGGGCGGTGCTCGACTCGCAGACATCTGGTTGTGGTTTGTTTATGTATGTTGCCAGTGGTCTCCTCCACCATGCAAGAGCCAGAGCCTGCAAACGTGCATGTTTATGTGAGTGATATAAGTTGAAGTGAGTGTGTGATGTGGGTGTGTACGTGTGCACATCGTGTGCTTGTAACTGGCTTTTTTTAAAAGAGTGTACCAACTTCTTAAAGTCCAGAATGCTTTAAGGAAACACCATTGTCATCTCTTGTTGTTCCCCCTTTTTATGGATCCTTCATAAAAAGGTAAGATTTCCTTGAATGGTATTCTTCCATTGAAGCAACATTCATAACGGTAAGTTGAATTGGATGGACTTATTAGAGGCTTATTCAAGTAGATAAAGCTGCAGCTTTATCTATTATAGATATATGACTTTCTCTCAAGTTTCAAGAACTAAGTAAAAGCTAGCTAGATACAGTAGGTACTGTGGCAGTGCATGGAATTATTTTTAATCAAAACTGAATCAGCTTTGTACATAGAGTCAGGGTACGATTAATAAATTCGCTCCCTACAGTCTTTTCTGAGGGCTGATGCATTGAATTGCTAAGTAGAGGAAGTATGGGGTCCTGTCCGGCAACCACCAGTTCCAGCCTGTCACAAGAACCTTACCCAAACCCCAGTGTGGGGGTTTCACCCTAGTCATCACATTCGCACCTCCAGGCACTCAACTCTCCTGGCTCCTCGAGAGGCAGCATGGGAGGTTCATTGTCTCCTCCCCCGCCGCCAAACCCTTTCCTCCAGGTGGGGGTCAGAGCTGGATGGAGCTTGTGGGTTTTTTCACCCTGCCTTGTCTCTGATGATGGCAGTTAAATGGGCCTGTTGAAGTGAAGCGACACACACACACACACACACACACACACACACACACACGGAGTGCACACACACACACACACACACACACAAACAAGCACAATTAAAGAACTGGCAGACAAAAATGTCTCTTCAAACCTGAGTTTTTACTCCAGTTTACCACAGTTCAGAAAAATGAAGGAAACGGATATTTCATCTTCCTGATTCTACTGAGTAATTTTCAAAAATTTACAAATTTTCTCTTTTTATTAGTGTGGCTTTTATCCCGTGGTTTTAATGAAAACAGTGAAGGGTTGTATCATGGGTCATGCATGTGTTACAGTAACCTGTCAACATCTTTTGCCGCATGTGCTGCACCCAGCAGAAAATGTCATCACAAAGTCCCACATAAATTACCACAAAGCAAAGTCAATCCAGCTGTAATAAAGTTTGAGAAACTATTTATTGCAGAGTGAAGCTGGCGGATGTGATTCCAGTTTTTGCTTTTATTTGCTCTAATTATTTTATGATTTAATAGTGTTGAGAATAAGATATGTAGAAATATGTAGTCTCTCATAAAGAATACTTTCCATCAAAAGAAGAGTCCTTACTGAAACCTAAGGTTGATTGTCAGACTGGAGAACAGCTAAATGAATTAGCATGAAAATCATTTAAAGGAATCATTTTGTATTTGGATGAGAAAAACCATTAAAAATACCACAAGAAATAAAAGACATGTTTGAAATTTATTTGATGTGAAACAGAAAGCATATTTTTTGAGAGCAGAAGCAGAGAAAAGCCAGTGTCAGAGTCCCGGTGAGTCAGGTCAGAATTGGTAACACTGGTCTCTCCTCAGAGCCTCTGATACAGGAGTCTGGGAGCCCTGGGTGGCCTCACAGGTCACAGAGCCCACCCTCTTCCACTGGTCTGCAGGGAGCCTCAGGGTGCTGCTCCAGCTGTAATGGCCGTCCCTCTGCAGCACCCCGGGGCTTCTGCTCTCCTCCCCTCCACTGCTCCTGCCGTCCACCTTCCAGGACAGACTCCAGTCTGAGGGGAAGCCCTTGTTGGCCAGACACATGAGTGTGACCTTCCCCTGCTGCAGCTCTTCCTCTGTGGTGGGAGCAAACACTGTCAGAGTGGGACGGGTATCACCTAGGAGACACCAATCAAATTTGATGACAGGAACTATGGGTTTATTTTCTCCTTTCAGAAGTTTCAGTCAGATGTTTGTTTCTGCTCCACCAATCACCACATTGTTTCACTTCCCTTTAAGAAACCTCTCATGCAATTTAAGACAGAGAGAATCATCACACATTTTGACCTGAAATATGTTCAAACTACACTGAAAATAAAAAAGGAGATGTGTCAACATTTACAATAAAATATTTGCTCTAACATCATTAAAAGTCTGAATTATACTTTATTTTTTATAACTGAGTGGCAAGAATTACAGAACAGCTGCTCACTATCATTAAATACTTTTAAAATGTTGAATTCAATCAGAAATTAACTGTTCATCGTATCAAATTAAATCTGAAAAATAATTATCTGACACAACGATAGAAAAAATGTAGTTAGTATTGAATATCAAGTTTAACATATAGAATACCAAATTTTAATTCACTGAAATAACAGTCATTGTGGTAGCAATTTAGAAACTGATAGTAGGAGGATAAAGTTTAATCTTGTTGCCACATAGAGCTGTTTTCTTTTCAGTACAAGAGAAATGGAGACAAAAATTTCAGTAAAGCTAATCTGAGTTAACCTCTGTAATATGAGGAGAAAAATCAATATTTAAGTTGTTGTAATGAAACAATATATTTTTCTCTTATTTAATGTAGTTCAAGAAGGAATTTGAAACTAAACCTGCCCTGTATTTAACAAGAAATGCAATTTAGTAAACTTACTTCCAAATTCCAGTCTGGTTCCTCCACCGAACGTGTACCACAGTGATACAAACTCATTGAGCTGCCGTACAAAAACCTCTGACTGTAGAGAGACACGGCTCTCTGACTGTGAAACAGCCTCTCCAAAATAGTTTATTGTTTGTTTATTTTTATCAACCTATATGAAAACGGGAAACATTACAATGCAACACATTTAAAGAACATATATTTTAATTTGGAATATGATTTTAACTTCAAATTCTTTTGCTCTTTTTTCATATGCACAAATGGAGACATAAATATATATATATTCCCTTCTTCAATTTAAGAAAGAGTAAGTAAAATTTCATATACATGAATCCATTTAAATTAAAAACAGACATATTTTCAAGTGATCCTCTGATAAACTGGCTGATCCATGCTCTAGAAAGATAAGTAAGTAATGACAACAAGCAAAAATTAATTTAATTGTGAATGTTGTTACAGTGTT
This sequence comes from Etroplus canarensis, assembly GCA_015106775.1. NCBI lineage: Eukaryota > Metazoa > Chordata > Actinopteri > Cichliformes > Cichlidae > Etroplus > Etroplus canarensis. Next base: position 1,443 of record VUQH01070386.1, on the reverse strand, counting down.
CACCCAGCATTTCTAGCTTTCTTGAATATTTTTATTGTTTTTAGCACTGATTTTTCAAGTTTATGAACTCTACTGGTGGTTCAAAATCATTCTTCCAAAACATATCTCCTCATTTAGTGATGGTGAGGATAGTTCTATCTGAATGGAAGCAACTGTTATTGTGGAAGATACCACTCTCATCAGGATATGAATGTTTCGTCATAGGATAAGGGTGCTCTCTTTAGTCCAGAAAATCAAACTCCTTTCCTCTATGAACGTCCATTCCTCTTAAATGAAGCCAACAAAATCTTGATGCTGCTTCATGTTTTTGTCTCTGTATTCTCAGAGTCCAAACCCCAGGTCCCAGTGACTCAGCCTGGCTCAGTGAGCTCTGTTCTGGGAGGCTCTGTTACCATCAAGTGTACAACAGGTCAGGATGTTTGTGGCCCAAGTTATTTATCGTGGTTCCAGCAGAGAGACGGCGAATCTCCTAAACTGCTCATTTATAAGTATAGCACCCGAGCATCAGGAATTCCAGATCGTTTTACAGGCAGTGGATCAAACTCTGACTTCACTCTGACCATCAGTGGAGTCCAGGCTGAAGATGCAGCAGTTTATTACTGTAAGGGTGAATTCCCTATGGGGACTTGGCAGCAGTTCACACATTGAAAAACAATCGTATAAAAACCTCCCTCAGTCAGACTGAACAGAAACTGAAGTGACTGCTGCAGCTGGAAGCTACTGCAGAGACTGATACAGTTCACTGAGGACACACACACACACACACACGCAGTGCACACAACTAAAGAATGCACAAAAACATTTTATTATGAATTTGTAAAACATTCCTCAGAATTTTTGCCCTATTGAAATGTTTTCCCTTTTTGAATTAAAGATACAGACATTATTATTATTATTATTATTATTATTATCCTTTATTTAACCAGGTAAAAGCCTCCTTGAGATTAAAAATCTCTTTTCCAAGAGTGACCTGGCCAAGAAGGCAGCAACAGCAGGGTTACGAATACATAAATTACAAAGAGACATAAACAACTATCATACACAATAAGAAATATACAATCACAGTATCCAAACAGTGTGGGATAGAGATACACTTTTAGGATAAAATAGTAAAATAGATAATATAGCTTAAAAGCAGTCACAGTGGCCAAGGGAATTTCTTTCTCTACCTTTTATAATTGACTTAAACTCCCCTAAAGAAATCAGCTCCGACAGTTTCAGTTCAGCCTGTAAGTTGTTCCATGTGAAAGGAGCCGCATATTTAAAAGCTTTTTTACGAAAACACAGCTTTGAGTGAAAATTAATGCATGTTATTTATTTACAATATGTACAGGGGTCTGCATGAGCAGAGGAGAGTCACTGAGTCTCTGCAGCATGAGGAGGAGCCTCAAGCTGGTCCAGCAATGAAAACAGGTTTTCTTCAGTGATGTCGTCTCCACAGAA
>VUQH01070385.1:2270-24257 GCA_015106775.1 Etroplus canarensis | reverse complement strand
TAAAAAAAAAAAAAAAAAAAAAAAACGTTATGTGTGCATGCATGAGCAGTCGTACTGATCCACATCCACATCCACATACATTTTTTTCCATGTCTCCAGTGTGGATTTTGTGATAAATCTCTCAAAGATATTAAATACTTACAGTGTCCTGCATGCAGTGGGAGCAGAGCGTGGATGGCTTAGCTTACTCCTCTGACTGGTTCCTGATGTCCACCTCAAGTTTGATCAGGGATGTCTGAAATTCCTCCGACAGACAACTCATGCAGACTGCCTGCGCAACTCTTGAGTCAAAGTGGCAGCGGTGTGACATAAGATTTTAAATCCAACATGCAGACAGGTAACCCTTTCATTTTAGGTCCGCGCAGAAAAGCAAAAGAGCTGTCAAATGTCCCGCCACTCTGTCGCAATTAACAAAAAAAATATACTTATAAGCTGTTTAAATTTCTCCCCCTGATGTAGAAGCCTGTACGCTCCCCGCTCCGTCTCCGTGCCTCTCTGCGCTGGCGCGGCTGGCTCCTTCCCTCTCTCTCTCTCTCTCTCTCTCTCTGTCTCTCTCTCTCCCTCTCTGACCGACAGACTGCCACACACACTGCACGGGACGGGACCTTTGTCTGTTCGTGACGTCACCGACACGCACAAGCATGCACGCTGACAGAAATGTCACATTTTTCTCAAGACACAAACAAACACTGCACACACACTTCAGCTTCGTTTAAAGAACTCCGATGACAACACAGCAAAAACTGAACCTGCAAACACTGCCAGAGCTGTAGATTATATACTGAAACCTCAGTGCACATGAGAGTAGTTTAGCGTTTTTCTCTAAATGCTCAGTCTTCTGGGAAGAACCATCATGACCACTGAGTAGAATTATCCTGTGACCACAGAAACTTTGATGTAAATAGTGCTCTTTACTTATGTGTGAGAGGTACTAATAAAAGTCCTCCTCTATACTAACTTGACCTCCTGGCTGGAGACGCGGCGGTGTCTTTTTATTGTGTTTTTCAAGAGATAATGGGTTTTCTTCTGCATCTTGACCTCGAGACATCAAATGGAATTTGGTGTTTTTGCTAAATAAACGTGATAGTGGTGGTAAAAGCTCACTGTCATACACTTTATGGACAAATGTAGTGGACTGCTTACATATAACACCTACAGGAGCTTTTACGGCATTTCATTCTAAATCTGTATTTGGTCCCCCCCTTTGCAGCTATAATGGCTTCCACTCTTCCGGGAAGGATTTTGGAGTGTGTTTGGGAATTTTTGCCCATTCAGCTAGAAGAGCATTTGTGAGGTCAGATGCTGATGAGAGGGTCTGGCTTGCATTCTCCATTACAGTTCATACCAAAGGTGTCAGTTGGGGTTGAGGTTAGGGCATTGCACGGGCTGGTCAAGTTCTTCCACACCAAACTCATCCAACCTTGCTTTGTGCACTGGGGCACAGTCATGCTAGAACAGAAAAGGGTCTTCCACAAACGCAGAGTTTTATCTGGAAAAAAAACATAGTTTGTTAAACCCCAGTTTTGTTACATAAGTCATCTCTAAACAGATTCTGCTTTCTTATATGAAGAATCAATGGAAAAGACAAGATTTTTTGATACCAGAAGCTTTGTGATATCCATAGTCCTGTTGTAGGTCAAGTTTTGTTGACCATTCATGTTTGAGCAGTCTTCAGTGACATGCAGCTAAACAGACCTTTCTAGAGCAAAATAGGGACTGCATATGATAAAAATCAATCTCACAACCATCAGCTATTGTCTAAAGATGATTTCAGATTTTCTGACTGACATAGGGAATGGGTAGTATATTTATCTGTCAGCTACGCTTAAAACCCAAAAAACTGATTGTTTCACTTACGGGCTAAACCAATGCCAATGGGTTCCAAATTGCACCTATGGCAGCCGGTCTATTGTTATTGCTGCCTCTTTAACAGATGGGGTTTAAATACTGTTTTTGGTGAATCACCAACACCTCTGACCTAGCCATCAAATCCTGTTGCACACAGTTTTACACTATTTCAAGAAAACAGGCTCTTTAAACCAGAACCCGCCCTGCTGCTGTGAACCGAGTGTCATCCTGCAATTTTGGAGTCTGGGAAAGAACCAATAGGGAAAGAATATTTCTGATTTGATATGATAGATTTTCACAGATGTGCAATGTTTCTGCTAAAAACACGTAGAAATAGGTGTGGCATCCTAACTCAGTAAGCCTTGAGATTGTCCTTGAATATGGTGCATGTTTACAGTATCTCAACACTGAGGATGGGTGAAGCTTTTTTTTTTGGCATCAAGTGCAGTAAAATACCCCTAGCTGTTATTTTCTCCCTTTAATTTTTATGTGAAAAAAGCTAGCCTATTGTAAGATGTAAATGTCTTTTTACCAAAGACATTTCTTGTAGTGCTCGCTGTGAGAATTGTTCTTTCTCCCTCAGCACCTAATTGGAAACACATTTTTTTTTTCTTCGGTAACTTGTTAAGAGAGAGACAGGAAGGGAGAGAGGGGTGGAGTGATGCAGAGAGCGAAAAGAGGTTGAGACTGAGGGACTCAAAGACATATTGTATTCCTTGCCAATTAACCCTCCATGCAGAAATATTTCCTTCTGTCTGCCCGTGCGTGTGTCCAAGTGAAGCTAAGCCTTCTCATCTGAAGTTCCACGATTATGAGAAAGTGTTTGGCAGGGACAGTTATGTCTGCCAGCTTCATACCATCTGTGAACACTTAGTGAGGTGTTTGTAGTAAACCAGCCATAGAGGCTGCAGAATGAAATGGAGCATTAAAGTAAAAATGCATTCAACTATATATGATTTTCTCATTCATTTCATTTAGTTTAATATGTCAATTATATTTAATATTATGTTGCACAAATTTTCAAGCAAAGCAAAATAATGCTACCTTTATGTTCTCAGAAATTAATATAGCAGCAACCTTGGGATTAAGGTGAACAAAGTAAGAATTAGACTAGTGGCCAGACTGCATATAGATGGAGAATTAGTTGAAAATTCATAATTGAGAAAAAAGGTGGACAGTTAGAAGGGGTAATAACATTTTCATTTGGTTGCTGTTTTAATTCCTTGTGTGGAACAGTGGAATATCTTGGTATCAAGAATACACCTTGCAGTACTACATATTGTTATGAGTTTTCACAGGTCTATATGCAGTCATGTGAAAAACCAAGTACACCCCATGATCCAGCAGCATATAAAACCACCTTTAGCAGCAATAACTGGAAGTAATCATTTTCTGTCAGACTTTATCAGTCTCGCACATCACTGGGGAGGAATTGTGATTTTATTCATCTTTATAGTGTTGGTTCACTACACTGACATTTGTAGGCATTTGTTTATGCCACTGAATTTCAATTGGGTTGAGGTCTGAACTTGGACTGATGGACGGATGGCCTTAAAATTGCCTGTAGAATACTTTGGTACTTTGGTCGACTAAATGACTGCAAGGTGCCCAGGTCCTGTGGCTGCAAAAGAAGCCCAAACCATCACCTCTCTATTATACATAGCAAAACATCTCCACTTTGTCTGGTCAGTCCATAAGACTTTGTTCCAGAAATCTTGTTTGTTCAGATGCAGTTTTGCAAACCTAAGCAATGCTATGCTGCCACTTTCTTTTTAGAGAGGAGAGGCTTTCTCCAATCCATTTAAACATGCCATAGGGGTTCAGTCTTTTTAAAATTGAACTGTCATAAACTTTAACATGTAGCATGCTAACTCAGGCCTGTAGGCTACATTACCACTGCAGGCAAGACTCCAGTGTGATCAGCCCTGAAGTGACGAGCATGCACAGAAGAAGATGTGATGTCACACGCAACACGCTGTTTACGGAAGTAAATATGGGTTGCTGCACATAATAGCGTATGAGTAAAACCTCATTTTCTTTCCACTGACTAGTCAATCTGTTGTGCTTGTTTTATGCCTTGTCTACATTTGATCTTGCAGCATCTCGCCTCCTCCAGTGCAGAATTATGATGTCTGTCTTACTTAAATGACGTAAAAGTCGGATGAAATGTGACATGACCATTCAGACTGAGGTCGCTCTGAAAAACATCGGATACGTGTCCGATTTAGAATCACGTTAAAGTGGCCTGAATCCGATTTGAAAAAAAATCAGATCTGTGCTGTTCAGACTATCATAAAAAAATCAGATATAGGTCACATATGGGCAAAAACATCAGATTTGGGAATTTTTGCCTGCAGTGTAAATGTATCAGTAGAGTTTCATATGTAGCTTTTTGGTTTTTTGCAATTTCTCTGAGTATTGTAATCTGACTTAGGGGTAATTTTGCTGGAACATCCACTCCTGGGAAGACTGTGGGGTTGTGTTACCACACACCTGATTTCTCCAGACCGGCAAACTGCCAACACTTACACTTTTATAGAGGTGGTCACACTGGCCAATGATCAGTTAATCAAGTGCATCTGAGTAGCAGCAACTGACTGCTACTTAACATCTTAATTCCTGTGGAAGCAGTAAGTGTGTGCTTAGTTTTTCAAAAGCCTGTGAAAATGTTCTTTTAACAGCTGACTGTAGATGCTTGTTGACAACATCTGTGGAGTTATGGTTGCTGACACTGGCTGCTCAAGTTTATTAGAAAAAAGATCATTTGCTATTGTCCTCCTACCAATATGAACATGTATGTGCTAGGGTGGAAATGCTTAGTTTACAGTTTGTTTAGGTTTAGGCATCAAAACTGCCAGTTCTAAAAGAAACCAGCTAAAACTTTTGGAAGTTGGTCCAGTGTTCAATGTGTAGTCTAATGTCTCTTTGCAAAATCACAGCAGGAACCAAAGCACCATTATTACCTCATGTGACCTAGTGACCTCCTGAAAACTGAGCCAGCATTACGGAAATCTGAAAATTTCTCCCATTCCTGCACCAACCATAACATTCAGAATCATCTTGGCATTTTACTGAGTTACTCTACCACTGTAGCTGTTTGTTTTCGTATTGTATCTATGTGGGCTGGCCCATAAAATAGAAATGCAAGAAAAAATTCAATGAGATTTTGCAATTATCTTTCTAAGATATGAAATAGAAGTTATACTCTGTATAGTAAGTAGTAGTACTTGGCCCACTGAGAAGAACCAGAAGAACCACAAAGAACTCAGTGATGGGGGAAATCCGTTTGCTCTGAGTGATTTGTCAAAATTCTTACATAACCACCATGCTACATTTTTGCTCTTGTTGTTACAGAAGACCCTCTATTTCACACAAGTCTAACAGACCAAATTTAAACTATGGTATCCCACAATGGAAAGCAAACATCTGCCAGTCAGCCAAAAGAGAATCCCACCTACTGTACACAGGGAAGGCTCAGGCCTGCTTGGCTGCAGGCGGATGAATGCTTGTTTGTAACCTATATATGCTTCTTATACGCAACTCAGTATTCCCTAATTTAAGCATGGACTCTTTATTCTCCAGCTACACCAAAATATACTTTCAGGCAAGTTAAAAAAAAGAAACCCAAAAAACAGAAAAGCAAAAGTTATTAGGGACTTTTGTGTTGATAGGAACCAGAGTTTTTCTGCTCAGCAAGAATACTTTTATGTCTCTTCAACATGCCTGTAAATATGCACACATGTGGAGAAAGTTTTTGCAAGATCTGTATGCGAAGTGCCGATCTCTGATTTGGCATGGTTTGGACAAGGCTGTGCACTGAAAGTATTTCTCTTTGTTGTGCAAGTGCAGCTCATTAAAAAAAAAAAAAAAAACTATAGCCATAAAACACTCTATGGAAAAAAAAGATGATCTCAATATAAGAGAGATAAGAGAGCACAGCCAACACAAGTTGTTTGTATGTGTCACACCCACAGGCTCATCTGGTAGCTTTTACTGAGGTGTTTTTAGTAATCAAACCAACATAATTGTAGGAATGCATGAGAAGAGCAGAGATACAGAACAGTGTATGGCTGAAATAAGTTATGCTTACTAGTCAGCACAAGCCTGTCAACTGTAAAATTGCCTTAAACATTTCTGAGTTCTGTAATAAAAATTCTGAATATTTATTTCAAGGGACGATGACCAGTGTGCCAATGGGAAACAGAGATATCAAATCAAACTCTTTATGAGCTCTTCCTACTGCCAAAAGGACACACGTGAGTTCTTATTTATGTCATTGTTATTCATGAGACAGTATTTAACATGGAACATTTATGCCTTTTTGAGCAATGTGTTGCAGATAATGCGCGTGGATAAGACATGAGTCAGTATAACTGCCATGATTTTCCAGGCAGTTTCTCTTACAAGAAACAGTTTTTAAGTGATGTTGAAAAGTCATTTATCGTATTTCAAAAGAACTGGGACAAAGCGAAACATGGAAATTTCAGCATCAATGATGAGTTACAGAGGTAAGCGAAATTGAATGTCTCAGTAAGGTTAAAGCAATTTAGTCGGCTAGCAGGTAGTACCAAAAATGTAATTATCATGGTGTGTTTCATCATGTAGTCACTCAGTTAAGGCTTAGCCACAAGAGAGAAACTGCAGAGGAGGAACAAACACTGCCAGATGTTAGTATCCCTTACTTTCATGTGGACTTCAACCATGCTTACAAGTCAGAATATGCTCATCTGATTCTCTCTGTGATATACAACTTTTTGTTCGTTGTTGTTGTTGCTATTCCGTATCATCAAGGCTGACTCTAGCTATAGGCAAGGGTGGGCGCCAAAACAAGACATCTTGCCCACCAAAACCAACCAAAAGTAAAGGAAAATCATTTTCATTTTTGTTAAAAAAAAAGCAGCAGGAAAAAAAGTACATCTAGGTGGGCAGCCTGCAGCACGTCCCCAAAGTCTGCTGCAGGACACTGAGGGAGCCTGCTGGGGTGGGCTACTACTGTGTGTATTACCTTTTCCCTTACAATTGCATTACAGTGTTAAATTGCTCTTTATAATATCTTGGTGTACTTTTATAGTAGGACTGCACTGAATGGCTGTTCTTTTTAATCATCATGTTATAAGCTAGAAATCTAGTAATATCACTAATGTGAACAATTTTAATCCTGTAAAGAAAACCTGATATAGTGACAGCTCTAAATAACACATAGTTAGTGGCCAGTGACCTGGGATGGAGTCATATTCTCAGCCTAAATTGTTGTTGCAATCCTTCCCTGAAGACATGTATTTTTCCTCTGAAGAGACACTTTTATTTACATCTAGAGGATGAAACATTTAGACATAATATTTTGCTTCAGGAAATATTAACTTTATCCACTTATTACTTTTATTTTGCTTTGACTTCAGCTATAACACCAATAATTATAGAAGTATTTGTAATCTTTATGTTGACAGCCACATAAAAGAGGTTTTGGAGAGAGTTTGCCTTTGTGTGTTTTCTGTGTTATTCTCATAGAGAATAAATGCAGATGTGGATTATTCCAGTGGCTGCTGTTCTTCAGCCAGTAAAACCATCCTACAGCTGCTACGTACAGAATGGTACAGAGTTTTAATATTACTTTGGACAAGTTTGACTATAAAAGAGTTAATGCGCATGTGCCAACCTACATGCAGGCTGTTGCAGACATGTCTTTGTTTGTCTTAAGTGTTCATTAATTTTTAAAATTCTGATTCTGATTTTATTCTGCTTTTTGTTGTTTTTGCTGCTGCTGGGGATCATCTACAAAAACAGTTACCTCAGAGATACCAGCATCTGAACAGGGTCTCAAACCAGAAAATTGTGAGTTAGTTAGAGCTAGTTGGCTGCTCTAACCTCTGGTTTTTGTCTCACCCAATGACTCTATATATAAAAGACCAAAGCTGCCCACCCACAATCTTTAGCTGCCCACAGCTAAAGCTTCAGGGTGGGCAGGTTAGAACCAACCCTGTGTATCATTGATATTTTGTCCATTATTGTTCTGTAGCCTTCTTTAATTAAAAGAATATGGCTGTGAATATGAATATGAGTCTTAATCAGTTATTAAATATCTTTGGGTGATTATTTGCTATCTTTTTTATTACAAACTTATTTTCAATCATCCTTCTGTCTACTGTAGAGAAATTCAGCAAATCCATTTTTAATGATTATTTTTCATATTTTATTATGTCAGACTCAATAGTTTATTATAAACATATTATTCATTCATATTATCACCAGATAAGTGCAATTTTTTTCCCCACATGTAAAAACTGGGATGAATGACCAAAAATTTTTATTCTAATTGTCAATCATGCTGTTAGCCACATGTGTATGAATTTAAGTATTTAAGACTAAAATCAATCAGATCATACAACGGCCATTTTTGGTTTTGGTCCTCCATTTGATTTAAGTGCTTCTGGTTCTAAGACCTCAATTTATTTTAGCAATGCAACCACCACATCTATATAAAAAGCAATGTTGGTCTCTTGGTCAGCTGACCACTTTAATCCAGGCCAAATCTATTGCAAGAATGAAGCACAGTCATTCTAGTGCCTAAGAGACGAATCTTCAAGATTTTTTATGATCAGACCAAATTAGAAACATTTTCACTTATATAAACATTTATTGGGTGGACTGGAAGAAAAAGTTGCACAAACATTTTGTTATGGTCCCCTGTCCTCCAGGTGTGGACCCACTTTCTTTGTTCCTCTCCCTTCAGATCTCTCTCCCTCCTCCCTTTCTGTCTCATGTTTGTTCTGCGCGTTTGGGATTTAATTGTGCTTGATTGCAGGAGCAGGAGTGGCTGTTTATGTCGTGCTTCTAGCACTCCATACTCCTGATTCTGGGCAGAGGTTTATAAGCGAGGCGGATGCCACTCGCCGCCGGATCATTCACTTGTGCATACAAGTAAGCGTGTCTGAGTAATCATTCACCAGGATAGTGTTTTGTATGAAGATCTTTTCCATTCAGCACCTTTGTGACTGCCATCTCTTTCTCCCTCACCTAGCCTCTATTGGTCCCCGGACTTGTCTTGATTTGTGAACCGCACTCCGAGTCCCTCTGTTCTGAGTAACCTTGACACCTTTATAGTTTCACAATACTAAATACTAATACATTTGGAGATCAAAGACAAGATGGTTCTCCCAAATCTTAATACCCACAATTTGACTTTATATTACCATTAAGTAAAATGTTTGCATCCCACGTTGCTCAGCTAATGTTGTATATGATAAACTTCATATCTTTTGCACGTTAGCTGTGCTGAGCTGAAGAACACTCACTAAGTTGTGACTTAAAGGGGGATAAATCCCAACAGATGGTTCTGTGTTTGGGGATGTGCTGATTAATACTGCACAGTCATTCAGTACTGTAAAGTACTGGCATAGCAGTGGTGTAATTTACTGGTCCAAACTCTGTGATAACACTTAGAGGTATATTGCCTCACATGCCTTTATCAGTCACACAGCCTGGTCCTTCTCCATGTGACATTTAGCCATGTAGATAAAGGAGGCCTGACATTTTGAGTTTGTGTATTTAAGACAAATGTGGTTTCATTATGTATGAACTGCATGTGACACAATGATCACATAAACTCTACAATAGCTCCTAATACAAACGAGAGAGTCTGACAGTGAGAGAATTCACTGAGAAAGAATTAAGGGGTTTACCCACGTGCCAGCCAAACGAAAGAGAGACAGGAGGTTTCAAAGGAGGATTGAGTTTCAGTTCTGGAGCCAGACTGGAAGAGAGCAAAGAGGGTTAGGTTGGGTAAAAGAGAAGGAAATGGAAGGGAAAAAGTGAAAGGAGTGGGGGTACATAAACAGCCCGGGGGCAGGGGCGTGAATAATATCACTATGGAAATAAAGGTGGGGGTTTAAAAAGGTGATTTATGAGCTGTCATTGGCATACAGTAGATAAATATTAAAAATGGAAAGTAACACACAATAACGCGCATGAATACATTGCTACTGTCATCATCACTATCTCTGATGTGGGTCAAGACCTCAGTTTCAAGTGAAGATTATTGAGCAATGCAGTTTCTGCAATACTTTATTGTTCTTAATCATTCTGAGACTAAGAAACAAAACTGAAAATTTACAGTTGTTGACAGTGTAGACAGACAGAGTAGACAGGGTAGGGGATGGAGGCCTTGGTGTACGAAGATGACAAAAGTATTTTTGAAAATTACAGAATTGTATACTGTGTAAAATAAACATACATTTCCATTTCAATGATATTGCATGTTAACATATTCTATAAACCAGCCCCATTTTCTTTGTTGTTTCTTTCTTTATTTTGTTCCAGTGATTCAGATATTTGATTATTGTGGTAATTCCATACAATTCAAGTGGTAGCAGTCTGTGTTTACGTGCATCCTTGTGTCTCTGTCTCATGTCTTTGACATTGTCAGAGTAGAAAAGAGCAATGAGATGGTGGTAACAGATTAACCACAGTGACTTCCTTTGTCTCAGGTGTGATACATGGTAATGGCATCTTTCTGTTGATGACTGTGCCAGTGGTAAAGTGCTCCTTTTGTGATGGGCTCTTGTTTACAGCCTCTCTTGCAATTACCAGGTCCTGAGGCACACACATCTTTTTGTCATTGCCACACACCCGCTATAAAAGAAGAGCTTTTGATCGCAGTGTTCAGTGAACTTCAATTTCAAGATGAAGTTTGGACACAAAAACATGGGAATTAAAAAACCTAGTAAAAGGTCGTTGATTTCAGAAGTTTCATTCCCAGCTTAAGATGAATGATTAGGGAAAATAAAATAGTTTAGAAAGGGTTGAAGCTTCATATCTCACACACCAAGTCCACAAATAGCACAAATGTTGTCATTGTCCATGATGACCTTATGTTATCAGCAGCTATGAACAACTCCCAGTTTCTCTGCTGATAGTCATTCATAACCGCTCATGTTTATATATCACACATCTACACATATTCATGCACACACACACACACACACACACACACACACACACACACACACACACACACACACACACACACACACCCCACTGAGCTGATTGCCCATGCTGGTGTCACTGTCCACTGTGCACAGCAGTAAGCCTCATCACATGGGTCAGCAGAGCCAAGACCTCACTCACATACTGCTTGATCATCTGAACAAGTCCGGAAATTAACTTTGATGTGGAATTTCTGTGGGCGAGCTGCACAGGTCCACAAAGGGGGAAAAGAGGTGGCTGGTCAGCTGCATCTGTGGGCAAAATGTGTTTGCCACATGCAGAGATATGAAAGAGACCATGAGAGAGGAGGAGTATGAGAGGTGGCAAGAAGCCTCTCCCATATACTCAACGAGGAGTCACTCGTATACTTCAGATATGCTTAATTCATATTCAGCTCACATGAAGTTGTGAGCTTATAGAGGTAGATTTAATATATCTCAGCTCTCTGTGTGACAGACCCAGACCATGTCTAAATTAGATTGTAATTTCAATGAACTATCTCTTACAACACATGCAGCGACAGACCTATGATTGCCACTAAGGGCCCAGCTCAGCAGCATTGTAGAGCTTTGATTTGTCTGCCTTCTTGTATTTGTGCGTTCCTGGTGTCAGTGAATGAAGCACCTGCATTCTGCACAATTACAGTGACCCACAGTGGACATGATGGCAACTGACAGCCTTTTATCCCCTGCCTCATATCAAGCAACCAACATGTCGACAAGATTACATAAAAAAGACAGAAAATGTGTTTCCTTTGCTGGTTATAGAAAATCAGCCGTTTCTATGGTTAAAGCAATAGGTTTGGTATCAACAGTGCAATTGCTCAGTAGCCTGTTATGCCACACTTTACTCCAAGTGACAAACCCAGCAAGAAGTATCACCTGATGCTGCAGTTCTTCTGACCTCTGAGCTATGTTAGTGTCTTTTAGCTGTTTTTTTGGCTTTACCCCAAGTGACAAACAAAAGAAATTTAATTCTTTAAGATCTATCTTAAGAAGATGTATTCACAAAAACTTAAACATAGTGACTGTGACTCCCTTTTGATGTAGCTCATGAATTGTGTTACTTATATTTCCATTATGATCAACACAGTGAACCCTCAAGATTTCATGAGAACAGACAAAATCTTTTAATGAGAAAATGTAAACAGCTGCCTTAATTCAGCACAATTGAATATTAATAAAAACAAAGAGCCAGTAAAAATAATACAAAAGAATGTGCGATCTCCTGAGATGTTTAACCTGAAAAGAAAAAAAAATTCCAAAAAAAGTATTTTCTCCTTTTGATAATAGGGAAATGGTGTCAAAACAATGATGAAACAATCTTATGTTGATGTTATTATGAGTAAAACACATTTTCTTTTGTCCTCCTAATGAATAAGAATTATTTAGTTCTAATTGGCCTGAAGAAGTTGTTGCATAATTCCCTATATACAGCCCTTGTATAGTTTCCCTTAGAGGCGATCCAAAGAGCAGGGAATTGAAGAAAAAGAATTCTCTATATTTGTACACAATTCTGCCATTATATACCACAGACATGGGGGTTCTGTGTATTCTTTTTGCTATGTAGACTTATTTCCTTTGCATTCAAGTCAAGAAAAGAGTAGTCAAGAAGATATTGCCAATTTCATCTACAGTCATTATGGCTGCTTCATTAGATACACCTTGGTAGTACAAGGTTGGACCCCATGATTTTTTCAGAACTGCCTTAATTTTTCATTGCATACCGTCAACAAGTTGATGACCACCGCCACCAGCCTGAACCACTGTTACAAGGCAGTGTGGACCTGTGCTGTGATGTTGTTTATGCCAAATTCTGAGTCTACCATCTGAATGTTGCAGCAGAAAACAAGATTCATCAGACCAAGCAACATTTTTATTTAAACTTCTGTGGTCCAAGTTTGGTGTGCATGTGCAAATTGTTACATTAATTTCTTGTCCTTAGTTGGCAGGAATGGTACCCCATGTGGTCTTCTGCTGCTGCTGCAGCCCATGTTCAGAGAAGCTTTTCTGCATACCTTGGGTGAAACAAGTAGTTATTTAAGTTACTAGTGCCTTCCTGTCAACTCAAAGCACTGTGACCATCCTTCTCTGGCATTACTGAGTCATCTTTTGCTCATAGAACTACCACACACTGAATATTTCAGTATTTTCAGACCTTTCTCTGTAAATTCTATAGATGGTTTTGTGGCAAAATCTCAGCAGCTCAGTAGATTCTGAAATCGTCAGTCCAGCCTGTCTGACACCAATAACTAAGCCACACAAAGCCAATTTAATCACCTTTCTTCCCCATTCTGACACTTGGTTTGAGCTTCAGCAGGTTGTCTTGATCATGTCTTCATGCGTAAATGTATTGAGTTCCTGCCATTTGATTGGCTGATTAAATATTCACATAAACAAGCTTTGGAATGCGTATACCTAAAGTGGCCTGTAAGCATATATTACTGTATTATGCTCTGCTCTGGGACCTCCCCTGCTGATCCGGTCTCATGCATGGAGTGTATAAGGTGGGGAGATGGGCATCATTAATTAGAACAGATAAAAATGAGCAAGTCAGATACAACATTACAAGGAGGAGCTGGGGTGAAGGTGGGTTGTAGAGCAGCTTGCAGATGCACATCAACTGTAGCCACGCTAAAGTAGCTTAAATAGTGTGCTACCTGGATGTTATAAGGAGTATCAGACATTCGGATCAGCTGGTTTGCCTGGAATTCACTTAAGATTGGCTTCATGGTCTGCCTCTACTAATGCTATGACCAATTTATGGATTCTGCTTTAACATTTATACATCATCCATCTGTATTACACACGGACAGTGAAACTGCAGTCTCTCTGCATCTGGAGCCACTGTGATCACTCAACATTCAACTCCTATAAAGTTCACATGCTCAAAGCTGTTGATTTCATATGCATGAGGTACATCACCTCTTCTGCTCCTTTTTTTAAAAAAAAAAAAATCAGTACTATAATTCTCTAATCCAAACATAAAATATGACCTTTCCTTTGACGTTTATGAGGTGAAACAGTTTTAGTACCAAATGTTTAGTACAGAAGTTCCATGGGGCTATCAAAAAATTGCTTTTTTCACAAATTAAAAGACAAACCTCTTATTGTCCTTTAGTTTTTGCATAAAATGTTGAGCGATTAGCATGACCTGGCCAGGCTCTTACGGAGAGAACCATTATTTTATTATTGCAATAAAGTAATAAGGTATTTTAGAGTGAGAAGGATGGTGTGCCATAAGTTTTTGTCAAATGTCATTTTTATCCTAAAGGGATTTTTAAAAGTTGAAACTAAATGGAATAGAAAGTACAGTAATTGTAAAATGTAGAAACTTGTCACTTCTGTTCTGACATGTCTTGGAAGATTAATATTGTGGCTCTAGACAAAAAAAAGTTTGCTTGTAATGAATTGCACTTTTTTGCAGAAACCAGGTTTAAATCTTGCATAAATTTCTGTCACTCTTCCCTTCATGTATTTATAGCACACCTTCCTTAAATGACTGTTGTGGATTTTAACAGTGAAATCAACAGAGGTTTACAGCGTTCACCTGGACCATTGTAGTTCATGGGAAAATCAGGCTTTCCTATCTTTTTCCACAATCAGTGGTTTAAATTTCAGTATTTTCATGCCAATGTGACACATCTTTGAACTTTTAAAACCCTCTCCCTAACAATACCACAATACAGAAACAAAAAAAAAGAGCGTGTAATTTCAGATCTTTCAGCTGAAGGGCCAGTACAGTTTGGCGTCCGTTGCGCCTTTGGAGACAACAGATTCAGGGGGGGTTAACACAAGCCAGTGATGTAGGGCACCACAATGGCGAATCTACCCCTACTGGCTCCCGGCACCGACCACTGACCTGTTTAAACAGCTGGAACGTTTGGCACTGCCTGCCTCCGGAGATTTGCAGGGCCACTGGCAAAGGGGTTGAGAGGAAGGAAGAGGGGGAGGCGTGTGAAGGAGGGATGTGTGTGTGAGCGATGGTGGCAGAGCTGGGAGGAAGGATCCGTAGCTCGGCAATAGGGGGCCACTGTGCAGCAATGGCACCAAGCAGGAATTAAGCAGGCCACTGGCAACAAGCTGAGGAGGAGGAGGAGGAGGTTGGAACTGAGTTAAAGTCAAATAGGCACAGTATTTGATAGAAGCCTGGCTAGTTTGGGCGCTCGCTTTGGTTGGCGAATGGATCGAGTGGCTGACCAGGGTAAATAATAGATTGAGAAGTATCTTTGCCAACTTTTCTGTTTTCATTAAGAAAAAAAAGCTGTGTGCTTTGGAGGGGTTGAGGCTGTGTGTTAGGGGCATTGGAGGTTACCGACTCGCACAAAGGGAGCACTTAGCAGCTTGTGGCTGGGGTTTAATCAGTGGGCTGGAGATGGGGTGGGAGTTTGACAGATATGTGTGTTTTGCATAAATGGTAACTGTCATTAGTCAACTGCAATCCATTGCCAAGAAAACCCAGAATGCACACTGTTAAATAAGATATGCAAGAACAATCACATGGATAACAACAGTAGCTTACATTCTGAGTTTATCCAATTTATGTTTTCTGGAAATGTTATGATAAAATGTCATATTCAGGTCTTTCCAGTGCAGCTGCAAGAGACCTTAATATCTTTTTTTTTTTGTTCCTCTGATGATCTAAAGTATCATATTTAAATGTCAGGTTTGGTGTCAGTTTGAATCAAAGAGCAAATGCTTCTTTCAAGAGCTGGCATTTTGCTTTGATGTTCAGCAGTCACACCATGGCAGAGGAGGCAGAGATGCTGCGTTTTCACTGACAGTTTATCCTTAGCAGACCAGAATGCATCAGTGCACAGGTAATACTAAAGTCTGCTTCTCCAGGTTTCAAACAAGTAAGCATGTGACACATTGGTCTGAGATGATTGTGTTTGTGATTGTCGGCAACATACACTTAAATAATTGACAGAAACACTCACCAGCGGCATCATTAGGTACGCTCGTTAATGCAGATATCTGTATCATGGTGTGACAGTAAAAGTCGATGTCATATGTAGGAGTTTCGGTCCTTGTATATAATGACACAAAATGCATTTTTGTTTTGTGCCAAATCAGAATCAGATTGTGGTGTAAAATAAGAGGGCTGTGTGAGTATGAGCTACAAGCTTTGCAAAGGTGGTAGCCTCGCTTTGTGATGGTACTTGGTCACACTCACAGCTCCCACCCCCTCACCTCCCAGGCAGTTTTTGACAGGATGAGACCCTTATCTAAATGAATTAGGAGAAAGCCAAAACTGAATTTTCACTTGTCATTGTAGCATTAAAACTGCAGATTTAAAATAACCTGATTTTTAAAAAAGCACTTCAGAATAGTTGATTTTCACTCTGCAGGTTATATAGAACAGTTTTTTATGGCATTATTTCTTCCTTTAAGGTTTAAGAGTGCCAACACAATCAATGTCAGAGTCTCGGGTTACTGGGTCTTCTGCTAATTAGAAGACAGTGGTTTGATCCTGGTCTCATCCGGTCTGCATGTTGAAGTGTCCTTGGGCAAAATATTCAGCCGCGAATTGCCCCAGTGCACCCATTGGAGTGTGTGCATGAATAGATAAAGCACTTAACAGTGATAGTGACATACGAATGTGAGAGAACTGAGGCTTGCACTGTAAAGACGCTTTGAATAGTTAGTAAGACTAGAAAAAAATGACAAATACCAGTTAATCGAGCAGATACACTAAGCCAAGAAAAACAGTACACATTTTCTATGATGAGTAGATACCCCTGCTGGTGTTAGCTAGGGGGATCTCCATCTTTGATGTTACAGATCTCTCTCATAATCTTCTAAGATTAATGAGGTAGAAGGTCTCTCCCTTATAAGATGGCTGACAGATCACTGTTATTTCCAACGTGCCATGATGGTGCAAGAATATATCACAGACATCCCGGATTCACATGTTGGTCTGGAGCCAGAGGGCTCTATGAAGGTCAGATGTGTGGGTTTGCGATAAGAAAGGGCTGAACTAGAGCGAGAGAGCAGTGAAAGCGTGAGAAAGACGCTATCTGCTCAACCATCACTGCGTGGTTCGAAATGAATCAGTCGATTTTTGCAGCAGTATGAGTTGACAGTGAAGA
Organism: Etroplus canarensis; assembly: GCA_015106775.1. NCBI lineage: Eukaryota > Metazoa > Chordata > Actinopteri > Cichliformes > Cichlidae > Etroplus > Etroplus canarensis. The sequence goes on along the minus strand of VUQH01070385.1, from coordinate 7,336 downwards.
TTAATGTGCAGCGGTTTAGGTTCAGTTTGCTTAAAAGGAGCTACACAGTTATTAGTCTCTCATTAGCTTCTCATTCAGAACTGGAAAAATAAAGGTTATACTTGATAAGTGAGTGCAGTAGGTAGTGGAGGAGGGTTTGAATGTATTGCAGGTGATGTCACTCCACCTCTGAAACACAAGCCTCTTCACTGCTTCCCTGGCCAAGGATTTCTTTTTTGTGTTAGTAACACTCATCAAAGACATTAAAGACACTCAAATTCTTGTTTGTGTGCATACGACTTCTGGTTTAATCAGATCTTTTCACAGAAGTGTGATGACGGCAGCTTTGATGAGTAATGCACAGGGAACGTGTCTATATTCAGTGTACATTCCAAAGGATATTTGAGTGCTGAGTGGCGAGCCACAAACATTGGCTGAAATCATTTTGGGCACCGGTAATCAAACTCCACGGTGGTTAAAGTCAAATGCCAATATTTGATCAACCCATTTTGTTTGACTGGAACACTGGAAGGAAAACATGTTTGGACAAGTCCAGTTTGGTTGTATTTGCTTAGAGGGGGCTGCAGAGAAAGAGAGGTTGCTGCAGATTTCTGTTCAGGCTATTATAGCAATAACATTTATGTGCATCTTGTAACTGTTGCCATCACAGTTAAGCATGCCCCGAAGCACAGTATGGATTTTATGCAGTGATCACCAACACACAAGAGGTGGATGGATTGCCGCAATCAAATTCTAAACTGTGCTATGAGAAATACTGCACCAGGAAATGTATTTTCTAAAAACATAGCTTCCTTTTTTATTGCTCAGTGTCCAGGAAATGTTTAATTATACACTGCTGCGCAAAAGTCTTGAGCCACCCCTCGTTTCTTTTTGCTTCTCAGGAGCCAGACATTGTTGTAATTCCTTAAAGTGGGTCTGAACAAGAGTTCTCCAGGTGTTTTCCCTCATTATGAGAGACCAGTCCTTGCATCTGACCATTTTCATTGCTTCCTTTGTTTAAGCCACTTAACACTGACTTAAGAATGAGTGAGATAGAAAAAGACTGATGTTGTGTCCACAGATAACAGACAACTTAGCAAAGAACCCAGTTGTATCTTTAGGCGCTTAACTAGCAACCTGTCACCCTAAAACACAATTTAATCCAATTTCTTTAGTTGAACTTTTGAAAAATACCAACGATAACAGTTTAATGTGCATACAGTGGTATTTTTTGCACCAACAAGGTTAATTCCAAAGAGCTAATAGTCAGAAATCTGGCATATATCAGCATGGTGCGCAGTGTGTCCTTAAAAAATGAGGAAACTGGAAATGGGGAAAAAATCCAGCAAAGGCCTGACACAGGACCTGAGAGCTACACCTGGCCCTTCAATTGAGCCATCCCCACTGTTCACTGAAACCTCATCAGAAATGGTCTCAATGGAAGGGTGGCTGTCAAGAAGCAATTCTGAAAGAAGGGAAACTGTGAGAAAATGGTGAAGTGTGCCAAATTACACAGGAACTGAACTGAAAATAGCAACAGGTCTTATGGAGTGATGAATCCAAATTTGAGGGATGACTACTTGCATCTATGTGCATCTTTGAGGTGCACACTCATGTGCAATGGGTGAGCAAAGGCTAAGAGGTCTAAGTGTTCATATGGAGCTTATTTTCATGTTCAGGCTGCTCATTCAGCACATAAAAGTACACAAGGACATTTTAAAGAACAAGTCAACTCTCTTGGACATGGCTAAAGGAAGAGTTAATACATACAGGCAGTAATAGGTTCCCTCAATGCCATGCACTGAGTCAAAAAAGAGGCAAAGTGGTGAAAATCTGAGATGGATTCAACAGAAGTAACCGCAGTTTTTACTGACCCAAAGCATGAGAAAACACCTGAGCAATTATCAAACATGAAGTGTGAGGAAGAGAAAGAGAGAGTCACCACACGCCTTAGATAAACTGGAGCTGAAAAGAAATTTAGATTTCCAGAGAATAAAAATATCATGAGCAACATGCGGATCATCTAAACAGGTTTTGCAAGCAGCAGGACAGTGTGTGCTTGTTGCTCTGAGATAAACACCTCTGCAATCCTCCAAGAGACGCAGCGGTCAGCTTCCTCTGACCTCTGTGTGTTTGTACCTCTGATCATGTTGAAATGATGTTCAGTGGCAGACTTTGGGGGTGTGCTCCAGGCTCATCTGGAGCACTTTGGTTTTCTGTGCTTCTTTTTCTAACCAAATAAAATAAGATTTTTTTTCTGCTTTTGGGTGGTTTGGGTGGTTAAGACGATTCTCGCTATGAGCTGACCGGGCACCAAATACTGACTTTCAAATGCAATAGAGTTGTACAAACGGTTTGTGTTTGTCTTGGCATGTTTCAATAAAATGTTGTACCTATTTTCCAAAATATAAAGAAATGAACTGCTGCTCGAGACTTTAGCACAGTGCCATTATTGGTTTTGTTGAAGGTTAAGACCAGTATTAAACTTTGTTTTTTCCCCCCTCACTGGGATAGTAGTTTCTATGGGTCACTGTAATGTAGTGGTTTACAAATTGGCCCTACAAGCAAAAGGTCTCTGGTTTGATTCTAGGTGGGGATACAAGCCCCTCTCACTCTCATTTTAAAACAGAGCTCAGCAAAGCTTGAATTTAATCAAAGTTTATACATTTATAACACCTTCATTGGAGCACCATTCCTTTAAACAATATCTATTAAAAGGTTATAGGCAACCTTACTATATTGTCTATATAATGTGAACTTCCTGCAGCACCAAATAAATAAAAGTTAGTCCTTACCGCAGATGGGATCTGCAAGATGAGTGATCTGCCAAGCTAAACAAAGATGTTATAATTTGTCCTTGGGAACAGCGCTGTAACACTAAAAAAATATTTTTTGAGCTAGAGGAAGCAACTTGTAAAATCTTAATTAAAAGATTGTATCAGACATGGCTTTGCTTATGGAAAATAGGGAAATAATGGACTTAAAAGACACGTTTTTACAGACAGAACAGAAATAATTCACTATGCGAGGGTAGTTGGAACGAGAGAGAACTTATTTGCCGCGGGGAGAGAATTGGCATTTTTAATATCCACAGCAATGAAATCTCAATATAGCTACTGTGAGGCTGCAGAGTGTCATTTGGCATAAGATCCTTCATCTTCTACATTTTCCTCTGCTGTTGGTCTCTTTTTAGTCCTCATTATGGGAAAAACAAAGTGTAATTAACACAATCATGATTAATTACAGCACATAGCCTTGGTTTACACATCTGCCTAATTGCAACTTTCTTTTCACTTTATTGCAAATGTTCAAGTTAGCAGAACTTGTCACATTAGTGGTGTTTCTTCTCTTTTCCCCTCGCTCCTTCTCTGCTGTGTTGCTGCCCAGGCAGATGCTGTAAGTCAATTTCTTGCCCTTTTGTTTCCTTCAGATGTTTCTCCAGCATTTTTAAATAAAATCCCAGCTTCACTGCCCTTTGCTCAAACGCTCTCCCACACATGTTCCTCCCACTGTCCCCTAAACAGCGGCCGAGACCTCCTATAGAAGTGGAGATGGCCATTTCGGAGCGTAAACACGAGTAAGAGGTAGAAGTGTAGCACAGCCGAAGGCAACCTGCCAAGCTGATTCCCGCTGCGATATATACATAGTAATACCCCTATTGATTGCCCTGAATATATTTATTGAGGAGAACCGGAAAGCAGGCCGAGGGAATAATGGGGGAATTTATGACAAGCAGTGCTCAAGATTAATTCACTTTTTAATTACAGGCAAGTACATAGGTATTGCCTGTCGAGTAGTTAGATTTAAAGCTAAGACAAACGGCAAGCAATGCTTGCTGAGAATGCAGTATATGGAAGAAAGTGTATGAATCAATAGTACATTTTTCCTCAAATCTGCCTCATAGAAATTGCCGTCGTCTGTATTAGTCTCTCAAACACATTCATACTCAGTGGAAATTGGAGCGAGATCTGCTTCTGCCTGTTGTTTAACTCCATTATTTCTTTCTTTGCCTTGCCTAAATTTGTCTTTTGACGTGTCATGCTGATTTTTCTGTTCAAAGTCACTTCCCTTCCGTGATTTTTTTTTTTTAAGGGCAATTGGTATACTGTTGTTTTCATCCTGCAGAAATGCAATTCCCGTGCAGAGGAAAAAAAAAAAAAGCTTTCTTGAATATTATTGTGTTTAGTAGGTAACGTAAAAAACAGAATCTCACATGTTCAACACAGTTTTTTCTCCTGAGTCGTCGTCTTCTGCTTTCACACAAGAGACACTCTGAACACGAGCTTTTGGGGTCTGTGAAACAGTGAGATAGTGAAAATGGGCAAAGAGGGAAACAGAATAGTTACAGATTAGGGACAGTATGTCGCCATGGTAATAATCACGTTTTATCTCTTCGTCGCTCGAAAGTAAAAATTGATTTTCTCATTGTGTCGCGTGTGCACTTTGGTCTTGCGACTCCTTGACTTTATCAGCTGAATATGATCTATTTCGTGTGGAAATATTAGATTTCATCTAAAAGACATTAATCACACAGAACATCTGATAACCTGCATGTAAAGTTCAACGTCACACCTGCTGCCTTGTCATAATCTGTGAAGGCCAGATGGCATTTACGCCTCAGTCAGAAGTCACATGTTTGCACAATTTATGTCTGACACCGTAAAAGAGATCGCTCAGCCAGGTGTTGTGTAATTGTATATGATTGATGACCTCTGGAATGACCTGTATCCAGCTAGCATCTCATGTTTGTTTGTTTGTTTGTTTGTTTTTTGCAAATGGTGACATTCGGGTATGAATCAGAATAGTTTATCAGAATCAGACATGGCACCGTTGGAAGCTATGCAACAATTCAAAACTGTGTACAGCCATATGGAAAAACATAAATCATCCCCTTTTCCTCCAAAACAATCAAATCTGTCCAGCTTCGTTCTCCAGCTTATCTGGGTCTTGATCGCAGGGGCAGCGGGCTTCCCTGGGAGGACATGATTCCAGTTTGTGAAAATGTTCAGTTTTTACAAAAAAAAAAAAAAAAAAAAAAAAAAATTGGTTTTTTTTTAAAAAAAAAATTAAAAAAAATTAAGAAAAAA
>VUQH01070383.1:0-22586 GCA_015106775.1 Etroplus canarensis | reverse complement strand
GAATGACCAGGTTATTCCATCAATGGATTTTTTCTTCCCTGATGGCACGGGCATATTCCAAGATGACAATGCCAGGAGTCATCGGGCTCAAATTGTGAAAGAGTGGTTCAGGGAGCATGAGACATCATTTTCACACATGGATTGGCCACCACAGAGTCCAGACCTTAACCCCATTGAGAATCTTTGGGATGTGCTGGAGAAGGCTTTGCGCAGCGGTCAGACTCTACCATCATCAGTGCAAGATCTTGGTGAAAAATTAATGCAACACTGGATGGAAATAAATCTTGTGACATTGCAGAAGTTTATCGAAACAATGCCACAGTGAATGCGTGCCATAATCAAAGCTAAAGGCGGTCCAACGAAATATTAGAGTGTGTGACCTTTTTTTTGGTGGCGACTTTTTTTTTGGCCGGGCAGTGTATGTTTATGTTGCACCAGGTCCTGGAGAAACGCTATCTCATTTCACTATGTTCTGCATCAGCTATATGTGGTTGAAATGGCAATAAAAGCTTCTTGAGTCTTGAATCTAAAACTATTAAACTAAAATAAGGAAAAGTTTTTAATTTTTTAAAATTAGTGGAGGAGTAACAAAATGTCAATAACATAGTAGGTCATCCAGCTCACAGTTCATCACAACTCACAGGTTATCAATGTGTGAAGTACTGAAGGAAGGTGATATGTTCTTTCTTCACTGGCTAGCTGTACTGCACAAACTAATGAGACTAAAAAATATTTGAAAAGTCAAGGAGGTGTCAAGTTTTCTAGGTTTTTGATCCAAAGAGCAGTCTGGACTCTAGTGTAAAAGGCAGTTCAGATTTATTTACAAGATGCAGGTAGAATGACAGGCAGGGAATGATCCAGTAGAGTGCAAGCTGTGCTTCAACAGAATGTGATCCGAGAGTGGGTCAGGCAAATTCCATTATCCAAGTGCGAGCGGTAGTCCTAGGATGACAGGGAGAGATGAGGTCAGTATTGCAGGCAGAACAGAACTGGTTACAGACAGGTTCAACAGACAAGGTCAAGCTTTGGCCTGGTTTACTACGTTAACTGTAGCTATACTCTGGCGGAGTCTTCAGGAGATTTTCGAACTTAAATACTGAGCATATGACTAGTCAGCCCCAGGTGTGCAACCTCCTCTCCGCCCATGTCATTATGCACCTGAAACTAAGCAGATAGTTAGTTCTACTTGACCCCCAGAGAAAGGAGAGAGAAAAGAAAAGCAGTTCCAAGGCCTACAGGCAGGGGACCATGACAGGAGGCTTGCAAACGGTCATGGCCAGGATGACGGCCCGAGTTCTTACCTGGCACTAACCCAGTTTAATATAATATTATTGTTAGGATCTATGGGTTTTGTATTGTTGTTTTAAGTTTGAGATTCTTGTCCTGTGTTTTATTCTCTCTTTGGATGATCGTGGATTTGAGACTCTGTTAGTATTTCTTCAGTTATGGGCTGAAGAGGCAGAAGCAGAAGAAGAAGAAGCAGAAGCAGAAGAATATCTTTGATTGTTAATTTGCAGATGTCCTTTTGCCAAGAGCCTTAGGCTACGCTCACACTGCAGGCAAAAGTGGCCCAAATTTGCTGCCTGCTGTGTGACCCACATCTGATGTTTTATGAAAGACTGAACAGCACAAATCTGATTTTTTTCAAATTGAATTCAGGCCACTTTCATATGTGGCCCTAAATTGGATATATATCCGATGTTTTTCAGATCTCAGTCTGAATGGTCGTGTCACATTTCATCCAACTTTTACGTCATTGAAGTGAGACAGGTGTCATAATTCTGTTCCGGAGGAGGCAAGCCGTGGCAAGATCAAATGTAAACCATGGATGAAACAAGCATGGAGATGCTGTTGATGGGCCTAGTCAGTGGAAAGAAAATGAGGTTTTACACACATGGTGACAGGTGTAGCATCCACATTTACTTCCGTAAACACAGTGTGCTGTGTGTGACGTCATGTCTTCTTTTGAGCATGCACATCACTTCAGGGCCAGAGACTGTTCAGACTGGAGTCTGACGGTGGCAGAGTTTAAATTATAATGTCTACGAAAATGCAAAAAAATCTGGTCTCAGGAAAAACTCAGAATTGAGCATTAAGACCTGCAGTGTGAATGTACCCTTAGTTATACATTTTCCATGTTTGATTTCATGATTATTAGCCTCCCTGGTCAGCCAGCCAGGACTATTCTGGTACCCACCTCTGAATCTTCACCAGTCACCAGCTCTATCTCTTCACCTGCCTGCTGCTCAGCCTCGGGGATGGGTCCTGCTCCTTTATCACTGAGCCCCCACACTGGTTGCTCGAGAGGTGGCCCAAGATCACCCAAGAGGCCCCATCTCAGCCACTAACATCCTGTTTTGCCTCCTGAGAGGCCTCTTCTCACCTACTGGCCCCTACCATCTGGAGGGGCCGAACTTCTTTGTTTCACTCTAGAACTACCTCCCATGGGCTTTCTTGATGTTTTACTGTGTTCCCACCCTGCTATTTTTAGACATCCTCCCAAGAGTTGAACTCTCTTATTAATCTAGAACTTAACCAGCAGCAGCAAGTTAGATCTTCAGCATCAGTTACCCTTACAATACACCCTGGTAAAAAAATGAACCTCCATTGTAGTACTGAAAACATGGAGTTAATCCAGAGGTTACCTAGATATGCATAAATCTGTCTTCATAGTACAGGGATCTAGTCGCTTGTCTCCTTATGTGTCTTGTCTCCTTGTATGTCTTATCTCCTGAGTTCTGTTCCTGTTTTATTTTGCAAGTCTGTGATTTTTGCTCGTTTTCATTCCTGTTGTTATTATCCCTTGATTGTTGCCACCTGTGCTCCTCTCCCTTCTGTGTCTCCTTTGGTAATTAGGCTGTGTGTATATGTGGTCCTGTCTCTGTTCAGTTTATTGTTGTAATGTCTGTGTCTCACCGCCTGCTCGGCTCTCGCTGCTGTGTTTCTCTACCTGTGTTTCAGGATCTCCCTCAGTTCATTCATATGCTGTGTTGCTGCCACCAGTATTTCATGTTCTGGACTGAAATTAACCCTTGAAATACAGGTAATTTTCTGTTTCCATTGATCCACCTTGGAGTCCTGCATTTAGTTCCTGTTCTCTGCTTAATTTTTGAAACATGACAGGTATTCCATAAAAAATGGCAGACACTCACTACACTCTTGTAAAAATGCAAAAGTGCCCATAAAATGCCAAATGTGACCTTGCCCTTGAGCACAGTTTGGGTGAAGACCAAATAAGTGATCACAAGACTTGCTGAAATCTGATCAGTACTCTAGGAAGGCTAGGAATTTTTGTAAATTGTGGATGGCTGGACAGGACATTAGCTCATTGGTCCTTCAGAAAAAGAAGAAGACAAAAAAGGAATATTTTTTAATAGTCCCACATGAGGAAATTCCAAGTTTCAAACTTACACACTCTGTTGTTATGCACACACTTAAAATACATGCAGTCTGAGTGATATACATGGACAAACACCAGACGGCATGCTGTGGTGGAGAGGTAAGACAGCGGCTGCCCATTGCAGGCACCAGGCTGCAATGTAGGGGTTCGGTGCCTTGCTCAGGGGCGCCTCGGCAGTGCTCAGTGGGGGTGGACTGACACCTCTCTAACACCAGTCTTCCAGTTCACCTCCGCTTATCTGAGTCCAAGGTGAATCTTGAAAATTGGCCTTTAACTCTACTGGCGTCCAACTTCCACAGGCGAGTCTTTAACTAGTGGCCTCCGGCAGGCCACAGACTGAGCCACTGCTGCTTGCCTTAGTAGCTCCTGAGCTGCCCAGAAGCAGCATCACTACCGGGGGTTAGATTTCTGATCCAGTTCTTAAAACTACTCTTTGTCTACAGCCTGCTGCAGAGCACATTACTTTTCCTGTCATTTGCTAATTTCTTGCTGCAAATGAAGCATATCAGTAAGTCAGCAGCATTGAGGAAATCAAACAAAAGTGTCCATGCACTTAAATTCTCTTTTTCCTCTACAACATTTTTATTTATTTAAGATTTAAAATCAATACGCAGATAAGGCATCAGGTGTAGGCTGTGATGCATAGATTAAAACCTTTTTTTTGGCATATAGGCCATATACTATTTATAATTAGAAAATGTAAAGTATCACAATAAAATGTACTTTGAAAATTTAAATTTTAAACCATACCTATTGTTTATTTCCATTTTTAAATTCATAAAGTTCTTTTGACAGAGGCACAGGGAGCTACTGGAAATGGGCAAAAGAGCTGCATGCCACAGGTTCAAGACCCCTGGCCTAGAGTAAACTTCCACATCACAGCTTTTTCCTAAACCCAATCAAGTTTTTTGCATGTAAACCAAAACAGTGAGTGAAAACAAAAGTAAAAAGAAAGTAAAATCAGCAAGCGAAAGAAAACAGTATGTTCTTGACAAACCTGCAACTTACCACCCCTGTAATCATGTAACACAGACTCTAAAATGGGCCAATATTGCCACAGTCAGTACATAAAGGGATCAGCTCTAAAACCGCCTCATGTGTAATTAAAGATGCAGGTGGCACCTGACAAAGCTACACTGTAATGGAATATGAAACCTATAGAAATCCAAAGCAGGGTAGTAGTAAATAGTCTTTTCCCCTGTTTTTGCCTTCTTTAGCTAGCTTTCTTTATCCCTCTACACTTAATAATCTTGCTTCTTTAAAGTCTGATCTTCATCTCCCTACAAAAGACTTGTGGAAGAGAGAGACACTTTTCAAAATGCAAGAGAGAAGCTCCCCTTCTTAATAGAGCATGATGTCATAAATAGGAACATAATGCTTCCATCACCAACCTCTCCTCCTGTGAAAAGCAAAATTGAAAATTGGATTGATGCTTTTTCTTCTTGTGATTATTTGTTACCGTATCTGAGAGATCTGATGAAATTGTCTTACAGTCTCACAGAATGTAAAACCATGCTGCACTGGAGGTGTGAGAAAAGTAATTTGTCGCACATTGTGAAAATGCATCTTCTCATCTCTGCCGGCTCTGTCTTTTGAATATTACTGTGAAAACATGCTCCATTCTTCCCTGAATACAAACATTATTGTTGTTATACCTATTGTTACTTCTAAGCTTAATCATAATGAAATGCTCTGCACAAATTTCATTTTAGATGTGCATTTTTTATTTAAATGAAAACCCAAAATGAAAAAATAGTGTTAAAACTATCTCCAGCATGCTTGGTTTGTCTCTCTCCCTGTGCTGGGTGCAAATCTTTGTCCTAATGACAGGGGGAAGCAGGCTTCAGCTGACGGTAAGTAATACTGGATTCATATCAAATCTGTCTGTCTAAATTAACTACAGGTTTCCGTACTGCAGATTAGTGTTTCAGTCATGCTGTGTGTGGCAGAAGTGCTCTGGAGGGAGAGTCAAACCTCAACAAAAGCAAAGGAGAGAAGGCTTCCTGGATTTAGTAACAAGCCCAGCTAAAATGCGAAAAGGAAGAGCAGTTCATATTATGAAACATAACAGTGTTGCTCACTGAAAAACACTTAAGCCTGCTATTGCTAACTGGTATATGTGGTGTTGTAATCAATAAGGAGATATTGTTGGCCTGCTGAGTAGGAAAAAAAAAATATCCGGCAGATGCTGAAGATTCACTCTCATTAGAGAAAGTTGTTATGATTTTACAACTAAAATTATTCACATATCAAAGAGCACTAGTCCAGGAAGTTCAGAAGCGAGACTGTTCACAGTTAATGCAAAAAAAAAAATGTATTTATAGTACTTTTCCTCAAAGTTGAACAGTGCTCCAGCGAAGCAAACTGGAGGAGCAAGCAAAGATGCAAAATCAATGAAATAATAACACAAGGAAGATTAAAATCAAACATTACAAAAGCATAAATCGGCAAGAATGGAAGAGTTGGGAGACAGAAAAATAAATGCCAAAGGATTCAAAGCTCCCATTATACTTTCAGCCACAGTAAGTGCTACAGGAACACATTTTCCCATGATGACGCACATACAAATACACACACAGACACAGGAGTTGGTATTGTCTCAAAATGTTTCAAAATGATAAAATTCAATGAATCCAAAACAATGAGCAGAAAGATGCTGAGATTAGGGAATGGCTGTAGCTGTGAGGTCATCCCACAGGTCCACAGGTTTTGGGACAGCAGTGATTTTGCCTCTGTACGCAATCACCACGGATTTGAAGTCAAATAATCAATGTGATTGAAGTGCAGACTTTCCGCTTTAATTCAAGGGGTCTGTCAAAAGAATTAGGAATTACAGCCATTTTATACCTAGTCTGCCATTTAAAGAAGCTCAAAAGTAATGGGACAATTGCCTGAGAAGCAGTTTAATAGCCAGGTAAGGCCTGATCCCTTGTTGTTCCATGACAAACTAAGCAGATAAAATATGTGGAGTTGATTCGAAGTGTTTAATTTGTATTTAGTAGCTGCTCACCGGAAACTCTGGAAACTGGAACATGAGGTTCAAAGAGATCTTGATGCAAGCTGAAGGAACAAAATGTAACCTTTCAGAGAGAGAGCAGAAACTTTAGGTTTGGCCAAAATAATGATCTGGAAAATTCTTAAAAAGAAGGAATGGACCAGCCAGCTCAGCAATGCCAAAAGGCCTGAAAAACCATGGAAAATAACTAAAACAGATGATCGCAGAATTCTTCACTTGGTTAAGAAACCCTTCACAACTTCTAGCCAAGTCAAGGATACGCTCAAGGAGGTAAGTCTATCACTGTCAAAGTCTACAATCAAGAGATGCCTTCATGAACATAAATACAGAGGGTGGACAGCAAGGTGCAAACCACTGGATATAGTCAACAGGAAGGCAGATTAGACTTTGAAGAAAAACAACTAAAAGAGGCTGCCCAACTCTGAAAAAAATATTTGGACAGATGAAACCAAGATTAGCTTGTACCAGAATGATGAGAGGAGAAAATTTTGGAGAAGGAAAAAAAACAGCTCATGATCTGAACCACATCATCTGTCAAACATGGTGGAGGCAGTGAAGCATGGGCATATATGGTTCCCAGTGAAACCAGGTAACTAGTGTTTATTGATGATGTGATTGTAGCAGGGTGCATTCTGAAGTGTACAGTAATATACTCCCTGCTCAGATTCAACCAAATGCTCCGAAACTGGTTGGCTTCACAGTATAAATGGATAATGACCCAAAGCATACTGTAAAAGCAACCCAAGAAATTCTTAATATAAAAAAGGGGATATATTTATCATGGTGTCAACACAGGTGTAGACCACAAACAACTTCCAAAGAGTTTATTAATAATGGTCAATTTCAATAGAAAATTGCTTGGTAAGTATGTTGGAGGTGAATGTTAACTAAATTTTCCGACTAGGTCCAATAGTCTAATGCTGGCTGGCTAGTTGGCAAGAGAGTCCACAGAGAAGGTCAGATTATCCTAGAGCTATGCTGGCTGGCAAGCCGAAGATTTACATGGAGTAACTTGTTTCTAGGAGTAGAGCAGCAAGAGGCACGACAGCAGGAAAGGAGGGCACAAGAGAAAACTATGAACTGAAGAAAATTTAAGAAAAAGAAAGGAATAGCATTAAAGCAAACTGACATTACCACTATACATGGACAAAGGTACGGTAAAAATCCAATCCTTAAGTACTACCGGAGGACGAATGAATGGAAAACAGGTGTGTGCTTGCACCAGCTGCTGCTGCCTGTAGCCAGGCCTCCCAGAATTCCAGCCAGTCAGAATGCCTGCAGCAGAGAGAAAATCAAGGATGCAAGAGCACTGGACTCAAGGAACCACGACAGTATTCTTCTATGGCCAAGCCAGTCATCTAATCTCAACCCAACAGAGCATGTTTTTCAGTTACTGAAGACCAAACTGAAGGCAGAGAGATACCCACAAACAAAAAGGCAACTGAAGGCAGCTGTGGGAAAGGCCTGCTGGAGTGTCTCAAGGAGGAAGCGGCATTGGTAATCTTCATGGCTTGTAGACTTCAGGCAGTCATTGACTGCAAAATATTTTCATGCAAGTACTAAAAATAATGCTTATATTTAAAATTATGCTAGTTTGACCCATTACCTTTGAGCCTCTGACATTGCATTCACTGTTCAGGAATGCAATTCTTTTCTCAAACCACTTGAATCAAAAGTAAAAGTCTGCACGTTGATGTAATTTTCACTGTTAGATTAAAAATCCACTGTAGTAATGTACCTAGAAAAAAATACCAGTAAATGTCATTGTCCCAAAACTTATGGACCTACTATATATGTACACATATTTTTAGATAATTTTTTACACTAGATTGAATACAATTTTTAACAACAGCAGACCCTATCTTTGGATTTTTTTCTAACTGCTTACTATGCCTGACACGCATATTTTCCTGCATTATCCACTACAATGTATGCGTAAATATATTTGAAAGCCAATTACTGGTATCAGTGAGAAAACAAAACCAAATTCTCATTATTTAGGCTTTTGAAAAAAGAAAGCAAACTATTTTAAGCTGCAAAGATTCTGCAAAAGTGGGTGCAGTATGGTGTGGAACTTTAAGTATAGAGGTAACTGTTAATGACATTTGTCCATTTCATCTATTAGTGCTGAGCTCCGTGAGCTGTCTACAACAAAATGATGCTTGCTCTGATGAACATTCATCATCAAGGCTGTTTTATTAGAGTTTGGCAATAGGGAGAATGAACTTCAAATTGGAAGGAACACAGTTTCATTTGATTTTCTCATCTGTCCTTATGACTGTGCTGCGACACCTTGGTTTGGTCATGCTGTTGCATGTAGCTGATACTGTCTTTGTGCCTAAATGATGCTGCCGTTAAATGAAGGGACCCTGCATAACCATTTCTTCTGAATATGGTCTCACAAATTCAGGAGGGTTCACTAGAACTCAGCAATGACAGTCACCCTGTGGAGCAATTTATTGTGCATAACCCAGTAAAAAAAATCGATGCACAATATCTCAGTCTTACTCCTCACATGATGCATTGCCTCCAAGCTTGGAAACTGTGGACTCATCAGCAAAAAACTGCTTGGTCATATCAAGACACCCAACTCTCAAGACCAGCCATGATTCTCCACATGATCCTCTGATAGATTTGAAAGAGCAGTTGCCCTCTGCACAAGTTTGAGGTGTCGTTGCATAGCCCAGTCACAATGGGACCTCCAGCTTGTGATCCCAAAATAGCAGTTCTGCTGGAAGCTGTCTGAATGTGCCTGAGAAGATGACCTTGAATGGGAGATGCCAAAATTTAAATTACTGTAGGTGAGGCTTTTGATTTTTTTTGAATTTGTTGATCACACCTTATAAATGTTACGATATTAACATGTTTAGCTGGACTGTTAGACTGTTGGCTGGCAGGCTAATCAAAATTATGTCTGTGTGTATTATGAAATTTTGCCCTGCCAACAGCACTGTAGAGATTTACTACAAAGCTGAAAGTCTGGTGATAGAAATAATGCTTTTATCATTACAAATACCCATCTGATCCATTGTTAATATAAAATACTGAATTCTGGATTAGGTTTATAGCTATTTATTTCTAACCATCCATTGTTTAAAACCTCCTGCAGAATCTTGTTTGTCCCCATCTGAATATATCTTATGTTTCTTGACAATGCTTAAATACAGTCCTCCTCTGAATCTATCTTGGGGACAGAATTAAGTTGCTGTGTCAGATAACATCTACTCTTGGTGTTCATTCTCCTCTTACCTGCTGTTAGCCCTAGTTAGCATATAATGCAAATGAGTCTCAGTGGAATCTGTGAAAATAATTGCCTCATTTATCCAGACATCCGCTTCACTTTGATATTGAAATCTTTTTGCCCATTAAAATGTAAACAGATGCACGCTTGCATATTTAGGCTTCCTCATGCAGTCACAGGCAGACAAAAACACATCCACACACAAAAGGATGAACCTTTCTTTCATGTATAGATACAAATTACTGTATGGACAAAAACACTGGGAAATGTATACATTACACCTACAGGAATTTTTATGACATCCCATTCTAAATATATAGATAATAACATGGAGTTGATTTCCCCCCCCTTTGCAGCTATAACACCTACCGCTCTTCTGGGAAGGCTTTCTGCAAGATTCTGGAGTGTGTTTTGTGGGAATATTTGTACACTCATCCAGAAGAGCATTTGTGAGGTCAGTCTCTGATGTTGAACAAAAGGGCCTGGCTTGTGATGTCTGTTTTAGTTCATCCCAGAGTTGTGTGGATTACGTTGAGCTCAGGGCCTTATGCAGTAGTCAAGTTCTTCCACACTAATCCCAAGCAACCATGCCTTTACAGACCTTAATTTGCATACTGAGGCACAGTTATGCTGAAACAGAAAAGGGACTTCCCCAAACTTGTCCCACAAAGTTGGAAGCATAGAATTGTCCGAAATGTCTTGGTTAGCTGATGCATTAAGATATTTCTTCACTGGAACTAAAAGGCCCAGGCACAACTCAGAAAATCAACCCCATAGCACTGTTTGTTTTCTCAAGGTGGCAAGAACAAGAACAAAGTGTGTTCCGGCCAGAACATCTCATACGCTGTGAGAAACTCAAGTACAGAACTCCTGGGAAGTCCTCATAGGGCCCTCAGACAGCAAAACACATCACTCACGCTAAGCATTCGTGGAATCTGAAAGAGAACAATACAGCGACACCACGAAGACAATAGCAGAGATTGCAGTTTTTGAGTTGATTTAAAAAAGACTAGGAGGAGGAGAACAACATGTCTGAAGCAGAAAAGGATGAAGATGTGTTGTTACTATTTACAATTTGCTAGTCAGTGTTCAACCTTGGCACCAGCGGAAGAGTGAGAATGACAGCATTTCCACTTTTCTGCAAACCCCTACCCACTTCAAATGTCACAATAGTTGTCGGACAACTCATCAGAAAAAGTTCTGCCCAGAGTTTGTGTCAAGAACAGCTTGCAAGAACTTCAAAACCAAGGCTGCAAGAAAAAAAGGTGTCATTCTTTTCTAACGAGTGAGAACAAATTTCTCTGTTCTTACGGAGTATGTACAGGCCTTTACAGTACCACACTGAAATTCAGTGAGCTCTTTTAGAATGACCCATTCTTTCATAAATGTTTGTAAACTCTGACTCCATGTCTAGATGCCTGATTTTGTACGCCTGTGGCAATGAGACTGAATGAATTCCTAATTAAAAGACGTGGCCCAGTAATTTTGTCCATATAGTGTAGAAATACATGACTAGAACCCAGGACCATGACAAGGATATTCGATCAGATAAATCTTTTTTTTGTGTAAAAGATCAGTACTTTGAAATAACTGAAGACAGCTGGAACAGACGTAATTAATGCTTGCATAGCTAATAATGGATAAATGGTTGAAACTGCTGAAGTTTCATTTTTAAAATAGTTTGCTAAAAGTGGGTAAATAAATGATTTACATAGCCTAGCTAGTAAGTGACAAATGGATTAAATATAGTTGCACAACATGGGTGAAATAAAATAATGATTAAATGTTAATGGTTAATGAAAATTAGAGTCAGATAAAAGTAGGAATAAATCAAGGAAATATTCATCCAAACCTCTAAATTATAGTTTGAAACTGTTAAATAAGAGTAATGGCCAGTTGGTTTATTCAGACAAATGTAGTGAATAAATTGAGTGGCCTGGCTGGCTTAGAGAAACTGGATACAACAGGGATAATTTGCTGATGCATACAGTTTACCCTAACTTCCATTATCGTCATCATCTCTACTTTGAGCATAATTTTGGCTGCCTCACTTACATTTCACATTTTTTATATGGAATTGGTGAGAAAAGAATGTGTAATGGTAAAGTATTTGAGCACGGGATGTTTAACTCGAGAATTTTCACCAGTTACATGTCAGCTGATTCACTATCTGAATATTGATAGAAGTGGTTATTTCCCTTCAGTGTCCTTTATGGTTGAGTTCAGCTGATATGAGATGATGAAATTTCATATCAGAGCTTATAATGGTGACCGTGCTTGTCATCATAATTGGACTCACGGGGGCAAACAGTGAGAGTGTGTGGTTTTGTTGGACTGCTCCCAGATGTAACTGTATGTATGCGCTGCTAAAAATGAGCATGTGAGCTCAGCAAGCTTGTCTATGAAAAAAGCTATCTTAACGTGAAGATATGAACTAATAAGAAAAACACTTTCCAGTGTGCACATATTCTACTCCAGCGTATTATTTGGCAGTGTGAGGTGATAAAGGGGTGAGGTTTACCAGGCAAGGTGGCCTTTCCAGCTACTTATCCTGATATGACGGTGTCATTTGCAATCAATTTTGAAGCTGCTCTGAAGTCTCCTGTCCCAATTTTCTCCATATGCTCTTATTTATTTTGCAAACTGAATAGAGTCAGCCAAGGGATCAATGCACTATTCCTCTAACTCTTTATTCACAGCATCTGCTGGTGGAATCTTTTGGCAGGTCATTTTGCTGGAAAAATATTCAGTGTCTCCATTGCTGCAAGGTTCTGAAAGAACCTCAGCATAGCCTTACTTGTATTATTCATTCATTTTCCAAACCTACTTATTTTTGTTCAGGGTCACAAGGACCTGAAGGCCTATCCCATCATGCACTGGGTGGATGGAAGAGTACCGTTGACATGCCAACACTAAGGCTCACTTTCATGCCTATGCAAAGCAATCACTATTTGTTATTATATTGTCTATTTTTGAAGTTTAAGACTCTAGCCTGTGAAGGTTTTGTCAGCAGGCTAGGAGCTGCTTCACGCCTCTGCCCAGTCACCCTTGAAATGAAAACAAACACAGCCACAAGGTGTTACTTATGAGACGAGATTTATAAAGCAAGGTCAGAAAGGAGAGTAGAGAACAACAGTCTGTAAAAGTGATATGATACATGTTTCCTCTGGCTCACTCTTGAAATATTCTGGTATTACATATCTGGAAACAATGCCTTTCTTAATCCTTTTTGTTCAACTTCGAGGAAAATCCCTTTTTTCTTTTTGAAGTTCCACACAAATTTATGTATTATAAATCTATTTACAATTTATATCAAAGCTCACAAAAACTACTGCATAACTTGAAGCGCAGTCCAAGAGTGCATTCTCTACCAAAGCCAATGCCTGATCTCATATTTTTTATAACATGTAATCCAGATTCACATCAAAATTTAATGCATTCTTACTACTTTCAGTGTGTCAACTCTCCACCAAGTGAACTATATGGACAAAAGTATTGGCCTAGATTTCTTGAAATATTAAATTCAGCTACTTCTTTCAGTCCATTTTCCATTGGGAAATAAAATCATTACCTAGCCATACAGTCTGCCTCTACAAACATTTGCAAAAGAATGGGTCATTCATAGTGCTGTAATAGCATGTCACCATTAGAAAAGTCAGTTTGTGAAATTTCTTCCCTCCAAATATTCCATGAGCAGCTGTAAGTGGTAATATCCCAGAGAGGAAGCATTTAGGAAACACAGCAACTCAGCCATGACATGACTGAGTGCTGAGTTATAGTGTGTAAAAGTTGTCAAAAAAGTTGCTGATTCAATAACTACAGAGTTACAAACTTCCTCTGGCATTAACATAAGTCGAAAACTGTATGGCATGGGTTTCCACGGCCGAGCAGCTTCACATCACCAAGAATAATGCCAAGCATCAGATGGAGTGGTGTAAAGCACACCACCACTGGACTCTGGAGCGGTGGAAATGTGTTCTGTGGCCTGACGAATCACACTTCTCTATCTGGCAGTCTGATGGTGAGTCTCGGTTTAACAAATGCCAGGATAACATTATCTAACTGACAGCCATCTATAAAGTTTGGTGGAGGAAGGTTAATGCTATAGGATTGTTTTTCTGGGTCAGCCTGGGCTCTTTAGTTCCATCGAAGGGAAACCTGAATGCTTTAGATTTCCAAGACAGTTTCAACAGGTCCATGTTTCCAACTTTGTGGGAACAGTTTGAGGAAGGCCTTTTTTCTGTGTCAGCATGACTGTGCCCCAGTGCACAAAGCAAGGTCCTTAAAGGTATGGTTGGATGGGTTTGGTGTGATATAACTTGACTGGTCCTCAGAGCCCTGATCTCAACCTCATCCAGCACCTTTGAGATGAACTAGAATGGAAATTATAAGCCGGGCTCTCTTATTCAACATCACTCTTTCACCTCACAAACGCTCTTCTGGATGAATGTGTAAAAGGTCCCATGGACGCAACTCCAGACTCTTGTAGAAACCCTTCACAGACGAGTGGAAGCTGTTGTAGGTGCAAAGGGGATACCAACTCCATAGTGCTTGTGGATTTAGAATGGGGTGTCATTAAAACTGCTGTCAGCTCAACAGGTACATCTTCCTACTCTAGAGATGGTTAACAGCTCTGCTAAAAGGGCTTCAGCTCTTTAGGTATTTCCTTCAAATATACATTTTGTTCATTCGTATTAAGTTATACCTTATGTATAAAGATTGCTTCTATGGAATCAGAGAACACTTCTCCTCACAGGCACTCCATTTGTCAGTGCTTCACAGTTAAATAGTGAGTTCCTGGCATTCACTCTGATTTCAAATGTGTTTTGGACATTTTTCAAAGGGAAACTGTCTCATTATAGCTATAAAAATAATTCCATTTGACCTTCTTAATTAAGATGATTTGAAGAAAATTAAAACTCCACATTGCTGGAAAACTGTGGTTTTGTCACAGAATCGACATGATAGACTGAAGTTATTGTACACATCACAAAGATGAAGCACTTAGGTGCATAGTACTACATCTGTGTGTATTAATGTTCTCTCAGTAGTGTGGTAGTTTACACATTCACCTCACATGCAAAAGATTTGCAAGCGGGAGACACAATCCCAGCCTCGGGGGTCACAAGTCAGTATACTCCTAGTGCTATAAATATATGTGTGTGTGTGTGTGTTAACAGGGGGTGTAGTATAAAGTTGTTCGAGGGGTCAATAAGAGTAGGAAAAAAAAGACTAAATGCCAGACCATTTTCATTAAGTTTTATGAGTTAGCTGTTAACAGTTCCAACAGAGCTAACTGACTTTAGCTGGTTAACTTTAGTAGCCAGTTATCCGGTCAAGTTAGTTGGCCAAGCCAATACAGTTACACAACATGACAGAATTACAGTCAGGCATTTCAAGGTAGGATAAATACAGGGCTTGCCTTCTGAACAGATGGAGTCTGACGGGGTTTGATGTGAGCCTGTGTATGTCACTGGCTCTGCAGCATGCTGTTTGTCTGTCAGGTGCAGGTTGGTCTGGACATCAAGAGGTAAACTGAGAGGATAATAAAGAGAACCCCAACCTGTGGAGAGGAGGTAACATCTCACCAATAGCTCTAGTGTTATATAATGTTCACCATGAATGAGAAGGAGCTTTGAGAACAAATAAATGAAAAGTGTTTAAGGATGGAAATGATGAAGCAATTCTGTTCTTTGTATTAAGTTCAGTTTTCTCTGGATGAAGCTGTCCTTTAAATTCACCATCTCTTGTGGCAACAAACATTTCCCAAAAGTCAAGATACCTGAGATAAATTCACAAAAATTAAGCATTTTCCTGAGATTTAGGTTGATAAAAGTACAATGCTGAAAAAAGTATTCAGCCCTCTCCTGTGCTCTTCTTTGTATTTCATACAAGACTGTTTAAGAGCTTCAAAAAAGAAACAAAGCCGCATAAAAATGGCATTCTTACAAAAGCTAAAATTCAATTTTTTTAATTACAGTACATGCAAAAGCAAAAATGCTACTCTGTGTACAATAAACTGCTCTTCATGCCTTGAATTGCCCCTAGGGAATAAATAAAGTTTTTGAATTTAACTGAGTTGAACTGAATTGAATTGAGAATTGAAAAAGGTTACCCAATACCATAACCCACTAAGTCCAGAGTGGTAAAACAAAAACCTCTGCTAATCAAGAAGAATATGAGTGTCATGGTCCCTGTGTTTTGTGGTGGTGGAACTGAGTTTATGCTAGTTTCAAAGATGTTTACTTTTCCTCTTTTTTTTCCTTCATGTACCTAGGTTCTTGTTTCTTGTTGTTTTGGTTGTGGTTCTGTTATTCTAGCTTCTCTTGTGTTTACTGTACATGTTATCTTTGAGTATTTGTATCTGCCGTGGAGTTGATGACAAAAAAATAGACATTATACTGCATATATAGCTGACGGCACGCATGAAACTAATCCATATAGATTACATCCAAAGCTCCAAGGCCATAGACTTGTTCTCTGTAGCACCAAGATCAACTCGATCCATCTTGGTAAGATTTATCCAGTTTATTCTGTTCTTTAAAGCCACAAGAAAATCAGAATAGCCGAGCCATATCATCCATGATGATTGTGTGCTGTTGCAATCGCACATTGGGCAAATGCAGAAAAACACGAGAAGTGCCCAGTGGGTGTCTTTTGTTGTCCCAAATTGTATGTATCCATTGCAATAGCGATCTTATCGTTTTTCAGTCTTACCATTTACTCCTTAATATTTAGAGTACTTAACCCATAAGAACCCATGGTGACATGCATGTAACAAACACTTTACATTTTTTACAGCTGTGTGGGCCTCTTGGTCTGTTGCATGTCCCCCATAATTTTCCTATAAGTAAAAATGGGTCTGGGTTCTTATGGGTTAATGGTACACTAAGAACCCACGAACAAAATAGAAAAAGCAAAATTATTTAGGTAACTTGGTTTTTCCACTGACCTGTTGATAATTAGGTCAGAAAGCAATTAGTGTTTGCTGTTCTTTTAAGGTAATTAGGAAGGGGACAGAATCAGGGAAAAGATGTATCAGTAATTACAATATATAGACTGAAAATATTCATCAGCCAGTTTCAGAGGTTGCAGAAGAGGGACAGCTTCCTTGGAGCCACTGGCAGGATATAACAGTTGTGGCTTCTTCTCAAGTAAACAATGTCATTGGACACCACAGGTCCTCATTTGTAATTTCTTATGGACAACAACAGGAAATCCCAGAGTTTTGTCTCAGTATGGATGTTATAAAATTACATATGAATTATTTACTCTTAACTGAAGTGGCACCTGTTTAAAAGTCATGAATCAGGCAATATTCTCCCTACTTGAAATGCTCACATGAATATTCATGCACTGAGCCCAACCAGCTCCTTCCAAAAGAACATTATAGCCATGGTTGGCTGTATAAGTTCATTATTTGCTCTCATTCACAGAAAATAAACCTACTACTGTAGGTTCCATTTGTTGTGAGCTGAGAAAATTAATTCATCAATTGTTTAGAAGGGGAAAAAAAAATCCAGGATCATGTTAAACTGTTATCGATTTGATCTGGCTAAAATATTAAACAGCATACAGTGAACTGATTTTTATGAGCATGTGATTTTAATATTAATACATGAGAATATGTTTCTTTTTCAGCTTTTTGGCCAGGAACCTTATTTGGACCACACAAAATAATTTCAAAACTGTTTCTGCCATTAAGGTACCTACAACCTGTAAAATTCATTTTAAAAAGATATAAATCTGTTGGGGGGGAATATAAACATTTTTTTAAAAATGTACAATAAGCTGGTTGCATAAGTGTGCACACTCTAAAACTAACACTTTGATGAAACACCTTTTGCTTTAATTACAGTATTCAGTCTTTTTGGGTTGAAGTCTTATCAGCATGACTGTCATGGCTGACTCAGAGGAAGGACTCACTGTGCAGGCAACGGTTTACGGTAAGCAGAGGCTTTATTTACAAAAACAAATTCAGTGGGATGGTGCAGAAGTGGTGAGTGCTGTAATATCTCATCTTTGTTTTGATTATATTATTCTCGCAAGTCTTGACAGCAGAGGAATAATAATAATAATTGTTCTAACACACATAAAAACAAATATTCACATTTTTTACAAAAATGTAATTTCTCCAAAATGTAGGTTTAGGGTGGTAATCTAAAATGACTTAGACCTCAGAGAGTTAAACCTACTGCTAGTAGCTTGTACTGTGGCTGTGTTAATATGCTGGTACTCTTCACTCAACACACTCAAGGGAGATTTATATCAGGATAAAGAAGCTGAAGTGAAATTGAAAACCATGACATGGTGCACCATTATCCCATTTGTTCTAGGGAATCCCAATTGAGATTTACTGTAAAATCCCATTTTGGAAAAATGAAAAGCTCTCTGTTCCAGTGATCTCTACATGTGATTTGATATAAGTGAGGTCTGATTTACTGGTGTTTACTCAGAAGGAGCGAGAGCGGGGTCATGAGCAGTGTTTATCTGCTTTCCATCTATATATGTGAGCTACTACAGTCATCAGTATCGCTGGAAGGAAGAAAGATGATCAGTCAGAGGTAGGAAATGGACTGTGCATAATTGAAAGTGACTGAGAAATTCTCCTGTAATTATAAGTGTGTTCAATTAGCCTTAACATGATTACTAAAAGGACTAGGTTCTCTGCAGTTCGAGCAAGAACAATTCAAGCATGATAGTTGTTTCTACACATAGATTACACTTACACAGAGCATCTTATTTTTAAAAGCCTAGGTATCGAAGGAAAGATACTGGGGTGAAAATCTTTTGCCTCAAGCTCAACATCAAGCCTGTCACTTAAAAACATGGACTTGTGGCTCCGGAATCACAGGCTTCATAGGTATGAGTGCATTCAAATTTAACTCCCCTAAGTATTTCACTCAGCTGACATTGATTTTTAGTGAGCAAGCAAGAGTAACACATGTACTGCGGAACTTTCTGAGCACAGCAGATGAGGTGAAGCTCTCCAGAAAGCTGCAGGGTATTGAGTTGTGTTGTGGAGCGTGATATTAGGGCCAACGTTTCCCATCGAGAGACCTACAAGCCGTAACTGCTTGTAAGCATCACCAGTCCAGCTGCTATGACAGACAGGGTCTCTCATCCATAACAAGACATAGAAAAGGATATGAAGAGTTGAAGCGGCTGTCCAAATAGACATCCTCCTTATTATGAATTATGTTCACATATTTTGGACAATGGCTTTTATTTTGTAATTTTGCCTCTGCACACCACCACAGTAGAGTTTAAATCAAAGAGTCAAGATGTAATTGAAAAGCAGACATTCAGTTTTAATTCAAGAAGTTTAAGAAAAGTGTTGGATTAACTGTTTAGGAATTACAGCCATACACTGTAAAAAAGGAGCACAGCTGATACTGCCCGTCAAATGAAGAGAAAACTGAGTTTTTATATACGCCTGGCAACTTTAGCCTCAGTGTTTTCCTAGCAAACATTTCTTGGCATTAAAGATCTATTAATGTCCATTTAAGATCATTTAAGAGTGATACAAAATGAAAGTTGTTACAATCATGTAGCCTGGCCGTCTGTAACATGTCCTTATTAGTATCTCCTGGATGTCTTTCCCATACATTCTAGCAAGGAGGTGTTTATTTTTCCTTTTTTCAGTTAGACCAAAAAAGATCCACAAAATCCATGCCCCACAATGCAGATCTGCACAAATAAGCTCAACTGTTGGCACCTAAAGAGAAAGGGACCAAATTTACCTGTAGATATGCATGATCGTAATGAACATACACTCTATGCACAAAGGTATTAGGCCATATCTTTTAAACACATTCATTCAGTCCCATTGTCACAGGTGTACAAAATAAGCCATGCAGTCTGCCTTTACAAACATTTGTGAAAGAATAAAGAGCTCACTGAATTCAAGCATGGTACTGTAATAGAATGCATGGCAGGTAAATTTATAGAGCAGGGTCACTGGGTGCTTAGGAGCATAGTGCATAAAATTCACCAGTGGTCTGCTGACTCAATAACTGCAGAGTTCCAAACATCTGCTGTTCCAGAGTCCAGTATTAGCATGCTTTTCATCACTCCATCTGATGCTTGGCATTGTGCTTGGTGATGTAAGACTTGTATGCAGCTGCTCTGCCATGGGAACCCAGGGCATGAAGCTCCCAGTACACAGTGTTTTTGCTGAGCTCAGTGTCTGAGGAAATGTGTTCTGTGGAGTGGAGTGACAAATCACGTTTCTCTATCTGGCAGTCTCGTGGATGAGTTTGGGTTTGGCGAATGCCAGGAGAACGTTACCTTCATGACTGCACACTGTAAAGTTTGGTGGAGGAGTGATAGCGCTACAGGGTTGTTTTCCTGGGGTTGGCCTGGGCCCCTTAGTGCTTCAGCTTGCCAAGACAGTTTGGACAATTCTTTGCCTCCAACTTTGTGGATACAGTTTGGAGAAGGTCCTTTTCTGTTCCAGCATGACTGCATCCCAGTGCACAAAGCAAGGTCCATGAAGTCATGGTTGGATGAGTTTGGTGTGGAAGAACTCAACTCACTCCCCCACACAGAGCCCTGACACTAAACCCATCCAACAACTTTGAAATGAACAGAAACAGAGGCCCTCTTGACCAATATCACTCTGATCTCACAAATGCTTTTCTGGGTGACTGTGCAAAAATTCCCACAGGCACACTCCAAAATCTTGTAGAAAGCCTCCTCAGAAGAGTGCAAGCTGTTATGGCTGAAAAGGGTGTACCATTTTAATACTTATGGATTTAGAGTAGGATGGCATAAAATCTCCTTTAGGTGTAATGTGTTCTAGGCCCAATATTTTCATCCATACCACCATCTCATAATACAAATTTTGCACTTGGAGTGGAAGTCTAACTACAACCATTTCCCAGCCAAATAAGTTATTGATTAAATGTTGTGTTTTTAAAAATATGAGTATTTACTTTTCTCATGGCAAGAATATGATCAATATTCCGTGGTTGGTAATAGAGCTTCTGACTGGACCACTGTCAGCTGTCAGTCATTTCTAACGTTATTTCCCTGGAACTCTTGGTAATAAAATTACTGGTTGCTCTTAATGCATTAAATATAGCCCCAGGCTACATTTCCCTAAAATAAGGTTTCCTCCTCAGAAATTTAATTCCTTTTCCTTCCCTTCTCTTTTTTTCTCACCCTTCCATCTGAGACATTTTCTCTACGCAGAATGTGTCTCTCATCTTAGTCGACTGACATGCTGACAGATGAAGGGCTCATCTGCCAAACAAGCCTACTGAGAGGAGTATAAATATACCTGAAGAAGAATTGCACTTGACCAGTCATAGGTCAAATGTTTCAAATTTCCTTGAACATCAAATAGAAGCTTCTGTCCCATCCAAAGTGAGGAAGATGTTTCATAGATCATATTTTTTTGGCTTCCTCAATGTTGATTTTACAATGTCAGCTCTAACTCCTGCCATTATTTTCACTGACACTAAACCCATGTTTTTATGTCCCCTGCATCACGCCTTTATGGTGTATCGGATGACAGATGAAACAAATTTAATGAAACCGCAGATGATGAAACACTATCCAACAGCATCTGTGTGGAAGGACAAAGGGCTTTTTAAGGCTTGACACAGAGCACTTCCCTGTCAAATCCTTTACAGTGATTCTTCTTCAGCACAGCGCTGAATCAGGACTAACACTCACATTTAAACTCAATGTAAAGTGTGCAACCACATAAAGCACCTTATTTTCCATAAACACTACCCCTATGGCCACAAAATGACAAGCTACCATGTGTTAATTTAGCTCTTTTATGGGCCCACTGCAGCTCTTCGATGTAGATGCATTTCCATGCCAGCCACTGAGGAGTGAATTACTTTGCTGTAATGAGATCCTCCTCAATAACAGGATATCTGCATGTTTAGTCACTGGACTGTTTGAAATGCCCGTAGCATTTGATATTCCCCAAGAGAAAAAAGGCTAAAGTTAATGTTTCTTCTGACGCAGTAGAAAGGTGGCATAAAGTATTTGTATATAAGTGATGCCAGTATAGAATGTCTATAATAAGATCATGTGTGCTGAAATTTAAAATGCTGCATTACAAAGTCAAACATAATGAGATGATAATTAACAATATTATTTTTTTAACTTAAATATTGCAAGGGTAAAATCACAATGTTGACTTTTTTAAGTCAAAATTCTTCTTCTTCTTCTTCTTCTTCTTCTTCTTCTTCTTCTTCCTCAGCTGCTCCCATTATGGGTCTCTACCATGGATCATCTACCTGAAACTCATCCTATCCCTTGCATCCTCTTCTGTTACACCAACCCTCTTTATGCCCTCCTTCACTACATCCATGAGCCATTTCTTTCCTTCCTGCCTGGCCACTCCATCTTCAACATCTTTCATCCAATATAGTCACCATCCCTCCTCTGCACATGTCCAAACTATCGCAACTTCACCTCTCTGACTTTATCTCCAAACCGCTCAACCTGATCTGTCCTTCTGATGTACTCATTTCTATACCTGTCCATCCTGGTTATTCCCAGTGACAATTTCAGTATCTTCAGTTCTGCCACTGACACTCGTCTCCACCCACTCCACCCTGCCTGAACTCTTTTCTTCACCTCTCTTGTGCTCTGTACATTGTCTTGGACAGTTTGTCTCAACCACCTTTACTACCTGCATCTTTACCATTTCACCTGCCTCCCTCTTATTCACACACATATTCTGTCTTGCTTCTACTGACTTTCATTCCGCTTCTCTCCAGTGCATACCTCCACCTCTCCAGGTTCTCCTCCACCTGCTCCCTACTCTCACTACAGATCACAATGTCATCTGTAAATATCGTAGTCAACTGGAGACTCCTGCCTGACCTCATCTGTCAATCTGTCCATCACCTTGCAAACAAGAAGGGGCTCAGAGCTGATCCCTGATGTAATCCCACCCCCAC
>VUQH01070382.1:0-17303 GCA_015106775.1 Etroplus canarensis | reverse complement strand
TATTCCAAGCACACATAGTTTAGCATTTAAAGGGACCCTGATATTAAACATCTCCGACAGACATTGTATAACATCCTTCCAGAAGTTTTGGATCTTTGCACATTCCCACAAGCGATGGAACAAAGTTCCCTTCTCGGTCAAACACTTGGTACATACATCCGGAATATTAGCACACATATGAAGTTCATTTTAGTTAAGATGGAGGTGTTTCTGGATCATGTTCACATACAGCTTATTCTTTGCATGACAGAGCTTTAACCTGCACTTGTGGATGGCACAGTGAACAGTGTTTACAGACAGTGATTTCTGGTGTGTGTTCCTGAGGCCATGCAGTGATTTCCATGACAGAATCATGCCTGTTTACGGTGCAGTGCTGCCTGAGGACCTGAAGATCACCAGCATCCGATACTGGTTTTTGGCCATGTCCCTTGGGCACAGAGATGTCTCCTGATTCTCGGAATCTTTTGATAATATTACGTACAGCAGATGATGGAACATTCAAAGTTTTTTGCAATTTCACGTTGAGGAACACTATTCTGATATTGCTCCACAATTTGTAGACATGATTTCTCGCAGATTGCTAAACCTCTGCCCATCTTTACATCTGAGAGATTCAGCCTCTCTACAGTGCTCTTTTTAGACCCAATCACATTGCTACTTTGGTGCCAATTATTAGTGTAGTGGTTTACACATTTGTCTTACAAGTAAACAGTGGGGATAAAAGCCCCTCTCACAGTGGAAGTTCGTGTCAGGCATAAAGCCTCTGCCAAATTAACAATGCAGATTAATCTACTGTAGTGACCTCACACAAACTTCAACTTCAAACAATAATTGGATCCCCACAGGGGGACAGCCTCTCACCAGTTCTTTTCACCTGCTACCTCGCTTCTGCCTTAAGACAAGTACGCCAACAGTCAACAAGACCAAACCCCCTGTATCAAAGATTGGCATGCCACTAGAGATGGAGTGTGCAGGTGATGTAGACTTTGTAGATGAGGAGCGGACCCCTCTCGACCTGCTACAACATATAGCAGCAGAGATTCTCAAAGCTCACAACCTCTTCATGAATGAAGCAAAAACTGAGTTCACTCATGTGTGCCTCGCTGAAAAGTCAGAAATTGACAATGATGGCCAGAAATGCAGAGGAAATGAAGAATGGAGAAAAAATAAAATATTGGGATATCTGCTGTGCAGCACTGCTGACATCAAATCACGCTGCAGTCTCGGCAACATTGCCTTCCAATCTCTTTGGAAGCTTTGGAGTCGAAGAGGCAAGATCCCTCTGGAAACACGTTTACGCCTATACAATGCTTTCTGCATTCCAATCATGCTTTACAACTGCAACAGCTGGTCTATAACAAAAGCAGATCTCGACAGGTTGGATGCACATCACCGAAAACACCTACGCACCATCACAGGCCACAGTTGGCCCAATAGCCTCATCTCTAATCAGGCACTATATAAAAAATGTAACTGTGAGCCACTGTCCTTGACGAGAAGACAGCATTGGACTATGCTGGGCCACATCTTCCGCATGGACCAAGAATCCCCAAGAGAAAGCTCTTCAATTTGCAGTGGTTGGCTGGAACAGATATCAGGCACGCCAAGGAAGACACTGCACAAATTTGCTAGAACAAATCAGAGCTAACTTGAAAAAGGCTGGCCTTGGTCCTCTCCGTACAGTCGCACACCTAAATAAACTTCGGCGTTTTGCACAGGATAAACCGATGTGGTGCACAACGTGAAGGACTGATTGCTGTCACAGGATGCCCACAACTACTGTGACAGCAGAGACAGTTATCATCATTTGTATGAAGTACAGAAAGAAAACGATAAGTTTTCTCACCACTGGTTGGCTGTATTGCACAAACTAACGAGAATTAAAATCCAATGAGAAGTCAAGGAGGCTCATAAACAGTTATATACACTGAAGTTACCAATAACACGTAATTTTTTTACATTTCTTGTCGATCTTGTTACAAAATGACTGTTTTGTCACTGTGTTTGAGCTGTGCAGTTTAACATCAGTGTATATAAAACCCCTTATTATAATAAGTTACAGTCTCTTCCACCACGTTTACTAAAAACATTTTATTACAACTTTTTAAGACAGAGTGTGTTGAAGCTTTACCTGAGAATGTTGTTGTTGAACTTGTTGTAACTAGCCATCGATACCATGGAGCCAAATGCGATTCCAAGTGAGTTAAATACCTGGGCAGCTGCATTAAGCCAAACCTGCGAATGAGATTAATATAAGATGAAGATCAATCCAAGTAAAGTTTAATTTCATTTGTTTTTGAAGGCCGTAGAAATTTAGTTTTGTTAATAAGCATTTTCTTCAAGAGTTTGAGTTTCACAGTTTGAGTGAACTCACATAAGAAGTTTGGACATTTGTAAAACGAAGTGTAGAAAGTGATGTCAGACAGATCTGTGCACTAACTGCAAGTTAGCAATTTTTGAAAGTGAACGCGGGATTGTTTGCTTATGTTGCTACTATTGTTGATAAATTCTGTACGCATAAAACTATTGTTAAGATGGCCCCAATTCCAAAAAGGTTTGGACGCTGAGTAAAATATAAATAAAACACAATGCAATGATTTGCAAATCTCATATACCGACATTTTATTCACAAAAGAAAATAGAAAAAATGTCAAATTTTTAAAGTGAGACATTTTTTCTATTTTGTAAAAAATAAAATTAAATCCTAGCTCATCTTGAATTTGATGGCAGCAATACATCTCAGTAAAGTTGGGGCAAGGGCAACAAAATTCTGGAAAAGTAAGTGGTGCTAAAAAGGAACAGCTGGAGGAATATGTTACAACTAATTAAGTTAACTGGCAACAGGCCCATAATGTGACTGAGTATTAAAAGAACACCTTAGAGAGACAGTCTCTCAAAAATAATGATGGGCAGAGGTTTGGCAATCTGCAAGAAACTGCATCTACAAATTGTGGCACAATTTCAGAATAATGTTCCTCCACATAAAATTGCAAAGACTTTGAATATCCCATCATCTACACTACGTAATAACTTCACAAGATTCAAAGAATCTGGAGACATCTCAGTGCACAAAAACCAGCATTGGATGTTGATGATCTTCAGCCCCTCGGGCAGCACTGCATTGCAAACGGGCATGATTCTGCCATGGAAATCACTGCATGGGCTCAGGAACATGTCCAGAAATCACTGTCTGTAAACAGTTTGCTGAGCCATCCACAAATGCAGGTTAAGTCTCTATCATGGAAAGAAGAAGCCATATGTGAACATTATCCAGTAATACCACCATCTTCTTTGGACCAAAGCTCATTTAAAATGGAGTGAGGAAAAGTGGAAAAATGTTCTGTAGCCAGACAAATCAAAATTTAAAATTTTTTTTTGGAATTCATGGACATCATGTCCTCCACACTAAAGAGGAGAGGGACCATCGGGCTTGTTATCAGCGCTCAGTTCAAAAGTATATATATCTGATGGCACGGGGGTCCATTAGTACCTATGGTACGGGGAATGTGCACATGCGGAAAGACACCATTAGTGCTGCAAACTATATACAGGTTAGAGCAATGCTCTATGCTCATATGCTCCCCTCCAAATGATATCTTTGTTACAGAAGACTACATACTTCAGGAAGACAATGCTAAACCGCATATTGCAGCTATTACAACAGCATGACTTCACAGTAGAAGAGTCCGAGGGCTGAACTGGCCTGCCTGCAGTCCAGACCTTTCAACAGTTGAAAACATTTGGCGCATCATGAAATGCAAAATATGATAAGAAGACCCAGGACTATTGAGCAACTGGATTTCTACATCAGACAAGAATGGGACAACATTCCTCTCCCAAAGGTCCAGCAGCTTGTCTCCTCTGTTCCCAGACATCCACAAACTGTTATTTAAAATAAGAGGGGATGGTACACAATGATACAGATAGCCCTGTCCCAGCATTTTCGAGACATGCCATCAAATTCAAGATGACCAAGTATTTTTCATGAAATAGTAAAACGTCTCACTTTCAACATTTAATACACTTTCTGTGTTTTTTGTGATTTAAAAAATTGGTTTATTAGCTTTGCAAATCAGTGCATTGTGTTGTTATTTAGATGTTATGCAGCACCTGAACCTTTTTGGAATTAGGGTTGTAAAACTCGAGTAAGGAAAATGAGATTTTACAGAGAAATACAATTCCAGAGGCTTGGACATAATCACTATACCAGTTGGCAACAACATTCAAACATTCTGCCCAACACTGTAGTGGTGTCCTTTGGTGGGATATTGCCTTCCAATCCTTTAGGTCCTGTGCTTAAGGATGAGGCTACTGATTTGTTTCTGTTCATATTATTTTTGCTTCATAATTATATTTGCTTTTTGTTGCCAATGTGTAACTAAATTCCTGTGCTATTAAGAGGTCAGTGATCCTCTTTGACAGCAACTAGCCCGGACTATTTTAGTCCTGCTCTGAATTTTATTGAATATCAGTGTGAAACTATCCCTTTAGTTCAGTTTTTGAAATTCTGTCATTGTCTTGCTTTTAAAAAGACAAATTTTGCTCCTTTTATGTGTCTGGACAACAACCTTATTGAGTGCATATTCCCATAAACTAACATCCCATAGATTAACTGTCTCACCTTCACTTCAAACAGCTTGCTCCAGACAGGTGTCACAAAATAAAGAATACCATTCTTGGCTCCAGGAAGCTGAACATTATTGATGAGCAGGGCAAACAGGATGAAGTATGGAAATATCGCAGTAAAATACACTACCTATAGAAAAACAGAAAAAAACCAAACTGTGACAAAAGGACAGAGAATACCAAGATGAAGTCCCCACCACAACATTCATGACAATCACAAACACACAAACAGATCTGCACAAACGCAGCAGTTTTTCTGACCTTTCCGGTGGATTTGACTCCTTTGAATATGCATAAATACACAATGACCCAGGCAAAAACAAGACAGCCAAATAGCTCCCAGCGAAGGCCACCAGCTTCTTCAATGCCACTAGTCTTTTCTAGAAGTTTGTAACTGGAAAAAAGAAAAACACAAAAAGAAGCAACCATTATTGCGTCTTAGTGACTCAGAAAACGTGGTATTATAACCATAACGAAATGTGCAACAAAACATGATTAGGTGGTTGAAATTTAATTCACATATTTCTAAAGCCTGGTAAGTATACAACATGTGACAGCACATTTACAGCTTAACCCACACACTTGAAGAGGAAAAAAAGAAATGCAGAAACTTCCTGAATGAAAAAAAAACGAACAAAAAACATTTAAAATTTGGCTATAAATATGTTTACAAAAGACCCTTCAATGATGACTAATAAAAGATTTCAGAGCCTTTAGAAAAAATGCCATGTGATTTGAGTGAGTACAGTAGATTAGTGCCATACAGAGTGAGCTGAAAGGTAATAAAAATTTATATAAATAAATATTATAACAAAAATTTTCTCACTCGAAGAACTGTTGGCTGGCAGACTGCAGGTGGGTGTCATTGCCAGGAAAACCACTAGAACAGTTTCCAACGACATTCCAAGTGTTGTTGCATGACTTCCAGGGCAGGCTCTCCACTCCGAAAGAGTTAAACAAATAATAAAGTGCCCAGCTCATGAGCACATTGTAGTATGTGGAGAACACGAAGGAGATAATGACTGTGGCCAGACCGACACCTACAGAGTGACACGAGGGGATGAAGAGAACAAGTGAGAGACAACTCCACAGAAGTCACGCCATCTGTGGGAAAGAAGTTGCACACTTCACTTTATTCCAAAACACAAGCCAATACTGAGTGCCAGTTACTGTGGCCCATTAACAGTTGCAGGTGTAGTCTATGTCTTGTGTAGAAATACCAGAGAAGAAACAGTATTATACAATAATCCCAATGGTAGAAAGACCTAGTCACAGATAAGAGGAATTCCTGGGGCCATTGATTAGAAATTACACTGTGTTATTTGACTGGTGAATATAACAGGCTACTGAGTAATGGTGAGATCAAAGTCTTTCAGCTAATGCAAATTATTCAGTCTTTTAACACCTGTGGTTCTTGACTGTATGTCAGGTTTCAGGTTGGAGCAAGTATGTCTGTAAATACAATCAGCAAGTTTATGCTGCCTCCTCCTCAGGGAATTTGGAACAGTGACTCAGTCAAACCACTTGCTGTCCAGAAATGGTATAGGGTGTCATTATCTAGCTGAAGGACTTAAACTTCATTTTTTTAAATGCCATTCAAGATCTGCTGTTCATCTGGTGTGTCAAACTTCTGGTCTCAATAGCTTGAAAGAATAGGTTGGCATCTTAGGAAATACACTTGTTTGTTTTTCTAGTGAAACTCATTCAAATGACAACTAATAGTCTGTAATTTGACACTCTTACAGTATTGTATAATTTTACTTCAGTTTGCAGTGTTTCTGCTAAACTAAGCTTTTCATTTGCTGGCTCCAGCTAACCCTAAGCACCAGACATCCATTTTGTGGTTTTCTGAGCTAAAGCTGTTCAGCCAGTTGAGCCTTCATGTATAAATCTGTTTGAAATGTGAAAGACATAAAGGGACTTAATAGGATAAAATTTTCTAGATGTCTTTTCAATGACCTGAGATAATTTTTCTCTTTTCACTTATTAACCATATCTCAAACGTACTTAGCTGTCTAGCAAGGGTATCTTCAGTGCTTCTTTAATACATTTTTGCTAGTTGAGTACAATTAAATAGATCAGTATAATGTAGTTCAGCCATACTGCCTTTGGTCAAAGAGTTTCGGGAGCCTCCTCCCTAAACATGTTTCTTCCATTAAATTTTGGTCTGTTTCTGTAACTTTCTAAAACTTATTAACTGGTATTTATACCAACCTCACAACCTGATTGGTCAGGTGGGTAGACAGGAAACTCTGTTCCAAATTGTTTCCTTTGATGGGAAAAATTAAATGCACTATCCCCATTTTTCTTAAATATGTTGTATCCCTCCTCTCTCGGTGACAGCTGCCTTTTTACCCCACCTTCAAGTGATTCTGGTTAAACAGCATAGTTTTAAGGACTGATTTTTAGTATAAATCAGCTTTTCCAACATCTGAGTAGCATCAGATTTCTCAGTGAACCTTTGGCAAGAAAGTAAAAAAAGCTTGTTCCAGATTTTTTTGCATCATGTTGCATTGTTGCCATCTTTTTATTATCACTGACATTTAAGAAGGATAGAGTTCTCCTTTACCACTTGGTAAAAAATATCAGCTCCCCCCTGCTGTTTTTCTGCAGTATATATAAACTTGGTCTCTGCTTCTTATTGTGGAAAGACTGGAATGCCATGCTCCACTGGATTCATGTCTGCGTATCCAGTAAAACATGGAAGGAGAGGTAGCTGAAAAACAGCTCTGAGCCAGCATAATGACAGAGCCAAAGGAAACCCCTCTGAGCTCCAGGATCAGTTGGAACCACCGAGCATGGTCAACATTAAGCCCTGCTTCCTTTTGTTATCCTGTTTTCCTCTTTTACACCACGCATCTAGCTCATATGGATGACTGCTCCACCAGCAGACAAACTCCAAGTGGTATAGTGACACATATTACAAACTGCCAAAACAACTACGTCAGCTAGGCCCTATTCCCGAAAGCAGGTTAAACAAACTCTAAGCCTAACCATGAACTCTGTGTTGATTAACACTGCGGTAGCCAATTCAAAGTTTTCAGTTCCAGAAAGGCTGACTAGAGTAAGTTCAAGCAACTCTGAGTATGCTCACACTCATTACAGAAAGTATGAATTTTGCATATAAACATTTTACTTCCTATAGTAACCCAATTTGAATTTTCATTAATAAATTGCTCAAACAAATTAAGGGAACACCTAAATAGCAGATCTTGATGAATGAAATATTTAAGTTAAAAATATTTACTGATATATATTGAGTAATTTGTTGCAAACAAAACTACATAACAATTGTCAGTGGAAACTACCTCTGAGGGCTGGATTCAAAATCACAACAAAAATCTAAATTAAAATGATTCAAGTACTCCCTTAGTTTTTAAGCAATACAGATAGAGCTGGAATCCTACTTAATTTGACATTTGATTTGTAGATCTAATTATTCAGCTGCAACCTGACAGGGACAAACTGTAAGTGACAGAAACTAAAGATTAAAAAACAAAAAACGATCAAACAGATAAGAAAGAGTTTGCTTGTGGACCTGTGACAGATCTAGTAGGATTGATTTTAGGAATTTTCAGAATTTGAATTTTAAGACACTTTACCATTTAAAATGTTTGTCAACATTATGGAATGACTGTATTTCAGCATGTCGACATATTTCAACATGAAATGCAGTCAGAATATAATCAAATCAGCTGCTTTACAAAACTCAATTTAAATGACATTTTTCCAGTTTTAGAATCTTAAAGTTATTTCAGCTTTATATTCACTCAAATTTTCACATATTAAGATCCCAACCAAGACAGACATTTTTCCATCAGTGTGACCAATTACAGCTAATAATTGTCAATTGGACATTATGTATCTAAAGCTTTACACAGATTTAAACTGTTTTATTTAAACAGTGATTGCTGCAGTAACATACAGCAAATATTTCAATTCAGGGGAACTGGCTGACAACCAGGCAGCTGGGGATGGCTATAGACTTTATTCTTAGCTGATTATACAACCTTGATATGATCACTGCCTCAGTCCTTAAATTGATGACTGGCTGATTACAAAAGAAATCATGTCAACAAAAAAATAGACTAATATCTGACTGTGATTTCAATGTTTGTAAAAGCTTGAACTTTTGAAGATTAATGTGCTTCACTATGTCTTTTGATAGCAACTTTATCTACAAGGAAATAAAACCAAGTGTCAGTCATCTGTTTCAGGTGCAGAAGGAAGGGGGGAGACCAAGAGAAACTCAGAATTTGTTGAAGAAAACCTACCCACGAACAGGGGAGGTTCACAGAGTCTGTTACTGAGCAGTCTCTGAGATTAAGTTAACTCTCAGCCAAAAACCCAGGGTTTCCCTCAGCTCGGAGTTAACACACTCAGAGTTTTAGCTAAACCTGCTTTCCGGAATGGAGTCCAGAGGGGTATACTGCGAAGCAAGTTCAACATAGCCAGGGTTTCTTGGCATTAGCAGGCTTGACAAAACCTAAAACCCCAGTTGGTGATAATGGGTATCATGAAGGTGATTATCAACTTTCTTTGTCACCCCAGGCTTTCTGCTTCAGGATCTGTCAGCACTCACATTACAGGAATGGAGTGCTCAACTCAACTGAGCACTGCCTACTCCAATCAGCGACATTATCAGAGAAATGGATGATAGAGACCATAAAGAACATTAAAAATACAACATTAAAAAAATGCAACACTGTAGCCAAAGAGTAAGCAAGCAAATTATTATTAACCTTGGGAATTTGCTGTACTTAATTTACTGCTGAGCTCATAATCATCAAGAGTGCATTGCTATTAATTCGAGTTATCATATTTATTCTATTATTATCTATTTTCTATTACTCTCAGCCCACTCTCAGCCCTATCATCTATAACCAACTTTAAAGGTGATGCATTTAAACACTATGGGTTCTTCAGTGCATTCAGGATTGACCCACTCCCATAGCCTAATAAAGGAGAAGTGGAAATCATGTCAGTTTGTGAAATTGAAATACATGTTTTTTATTTTTCATTTTATTGATTTAATATTGATGGTGATAATACTGAATAGCCTACAAATATAAATAATCAATTTTCCAATACAAGCTCAAGTAGCTGTAATGCCATCACTGTAAAAGAGTCTAAGCAACAAATTACCACCAAACATATAAACACTTCCACATTTTCTGCATCACCATCTGAATTAGTGTGAATTCCTGTGACAAGAAGAAGATTACCTTTATTAACCCCACAAGTGGGGAAATTCAAGTTGGAATGCATACTGTGTGTCCTGCTGTAACTTTACAGCTGACCATCATTCAGTGATATCAGTAAAATATGACTGAATAAGTTGCATATATAAAGTCTCCCCCATAGTGTGGTGGTTTACACATTCATCTCACAAGCGAAAGGTCCCTGGTTTGATTCCAGGTGGGGACACAAGCCCCTCTCAACATTGCGGGTTGCGTCAGGAAGGGCATTCAGTGTAAAACCGAAGACAAAATACCAGTGCAGATTAATCTGCTGGGGGGACCCCTTGAGGAGAATACAAGTGAACAGCCAAAGGTTAAAAAAAGGTTATATATAAAACATACTCCCACAGCATGGAATCTATATCACATATAAAATACACTGTAAATAAAATAATCAGTCAAAACATGGCACCTACATCTGAATTTGAACCAAAACTCTGAACATATTCAGTTCTTGCCAGGTTATGTGCTCAGCATAAGTTACCCCGGTGACTTAGCCAGCTCAAAAGAAAGAGCCACCTTCATGAAACTAAGCTCAAAATAGCCTGGTAACCCATTGATCTGGCTTCGTAGTACACCTCTCACGACAAAAGAACAAGGCAGCGTAAAATAAGACAGGTTTTGTATCCTGTCATGCATTACCTGTCCACTAGATGCATTCACTGAGACAAATGAGGAGATCAAAAAATTGTCTCATTTGAAAACATCAGAAATAACCTAACCTACATTCATATACTGCGATTAAGCATACTGGAGTACATCAGACATGAGTATATTTCCTGATTTTTGTGGGCAACTAACCAAGGATCACAGTTATATGACAGTAAACTTCACTTGAGTTGCACAGGCAAATCATTCAGAAGAACATACAGAAAAAACTACCTGCTTTTGGCCCTTGTTTAGCACAGAGCATTAACCAGGAAGAAATGAGCGATAAATCAAGTGAAGGACCCAAACGTTTTGACCGGGTAGAAAATCTCTGTCTTTAAGGAGATAAGAAAACTATGGAGAAAAATCTTCAGTTAGAACAAGATAGCATTTTCATTTCACACCCACAAGTAAAGATTGTTGATGGCTGGGCTCTTGTTTGTTTGGGAGAGTCCAGATATTTCATTTCATGTTGATGTACACTGTTGGAAATATCGCAGTTTCTGCATGTGCCTTTTTCATAAGCACTGTAAACTTTTAAACAAATAGTCCATTCTGATCTGTATAATTTGCCCACATTTTACAATTTGTTTAATGAATTAATGCAAACTCAAAGATCAAAACTTCAGTCAGTCATATCTGAGTTAATTATTACTGAATTATAAAGAATTAATAGAAAAACATTAAGCTGACTGTTTGAAGAATGTAATCATCTTACACTTCTCTAATTTTAAATGGATTCAGTCCCAGAGGTTGTAAATTTGAATGAACAAGTTCTCATCCATCAACATTTGAAAAAATCATTTGTGAAAGAAAGTAAAGCAAGATTTCTTAAAACAAAATTACTCAGATGGCTGCATGTCATCACTGTGGTCAAATATTGATAAAAATTTTAAATATTCATTTAGATCTTAGCTTTTTAACTTTACATAAACTTTCATGCAGATTGCTTGACTAAATAAACTGTGGCTGTAATGTGCATTTTGCAGAAGGCAGCAACTATAAGAGATAGATGACAATAGCAAATGAAGAGGAGGGCTTCATGGCTGGAGAGAAGCAGAAGATCGGCAAATAGGAGTGTCACGTTTTGCACAAGTTATTTCTGTTTTTCAGCGAGCCTGTCAGTTTGACAAAACCAGCCTTCTTCTGGGATAAAGGGGTTTCTTCTCCAGCTTTGCAAAACTGATCCGGCTAGATTTCAGTGCATTCCTCTCTTATAGAAGGAGTGGCTGTACTTTGTACTTGGATGACCAATAAGTATGTAATGTTTTCAATCCCTTATTACAACACCCATAGGTAAAGGGAAAAAATAGGCTTTTCTTATCTTACTTATGCCATGTAATTTTAAATTCTGATTCATATTCTAATTAGCTATGTACTAAAGTTGACAGCAATTATCTTTTAAATAAACATGTATATAATCTTGCATTTTAACTTTTTCACAAATTTTAAAGGTATCAAATCTCATCTTATTTATCTTATTCATCTGGATTAGCAGTACAATCTACTTTGGAACTTTTTGTTCAAATCCTTCAATTGGCTGGAGTTTCTGATTTCTGTGGTTAATAATTGAATATTTTGCATCATAAACTGCCCAACTATGGATCATTGTGATTTTTGTTTTATTCTAAAAAAAATTCCAAAGTAATTACTTTTTGAAAACCATTGCTTCCATACTCAAAACTGTAAGTAACCATTAACAATAAACTGCTAGTCTTTGATTGTTTTCTGTATAGTCAGTCATTGACTTTTCATGCTTAAAAAGCTTACAAAATGAAATCAGACAGATCTCCTGTCTCTAATTGAAGTAGTCTAACTTCAGAGATTTTATAGAAATGCACACATAGAAAAACTTGGAAAGAATGCAAAGCCAGACTTTTTTTTAAATGAGATCCAATACCAAAAATTAATTGTTTATGAAACTGAAGGAATATCTATATCTAAATGGTCGTCCCTGTCCCATAAGTTGAGATTTGGCCTGGAAAGTGACTCACCTTTCAACAAGGGACAGATTTTGGCAAAAGCATGCACTGGCCCTAAACGAGTGTACTGCCCAATAGTGAACTCCATGAAGAGCAGAGGAATCCCACACAAGAACACCATGGTAAGATAAGGGATCACAAATGCACCTGAAGAAAATGAAAATTTATCAGTTTCACATCTTTTCTGATAAAAATATTACATATAAACAATAAAATATAGATATGAAAATTATTTTTACACACTTCTAAGTTCACCTGATGTTGTTAGATTTAGTTAATAAATTAACAAAATTAAAAACAAACCAATCAATCCAGTGACAAGGAAAATAAGAGCGGAAAGTCCTGTTGAACAAACTAAGTTATATTTTCCTGAATAATTTTTAGAACATGCTAAACTATCCCCTAGGTGTATGACAAATTATGCATTTTTGTCCATTAATCCAGAAGAGTATTTGTGAGGTCAGACAATGACGTTAGACGAGAGGGCTTGGCTCACAATCTCCATCTCAGAGGTGTTGGATGGGACTAAGGTCAGGGCTCTGTGTGAACCAGTCAAGTTCTTCCACACCAAACTTATCCAACCACACCTTTATTGACCTTGCTTTGAGCACTAGGGCACAGTCATGCTGGAACAGGAAAGGGCCAGCGTGCTTTACACCACTCCATCCAACACTTGACATTGTGGTGATGTAAAGCTTTTGTGCAGCTGCTCACCCACGCCATAAAGCCCCTCATGCAGAGTATTTGTGCTGATGTCAATGCCAGAGGAGGTTTGGAACTTGGTGGTTACTGAGTTAGCAGAGAGTTGGCAAGTTTTACACACTGTGCCTCAGACTTGGTAACCCATTGTAACTTTAAATGGTCTGCTGCCTTGTGGCTAAGTTTTTGTGGTTCCTAAAAGTTTCCAAATTGTAAAAAAAATATATATATACTTAGTTTGTCATG
The DNA here is from genome assembly GCA_015106775.1 of Etroplus canarensis. Taxonomy (NCBI): domain Eukaryota; kingdom Metazoa; phylum Chordata; class Actinopteri; order Cichliformes; family Cichlidae; genus Etroplus; species Etroplus canarensis. The sequence continues at coordinate 3,862 of VUQH01070382.1, read as the reverse complement.
GAATATCTAGGTTGAAAGAAAGAAATTTCACAACCTGACCTCAACAGTGGTATCCTACTGCAGTACCACACCTGAATTCAGTGTGAGCTCTTTGGAATGGCCCATTCTTTCACAAAGGCTTGCGAAGGCAGACAGCATGATTTTATACACTTGTGGCAGTGGTACTGAATAAAATATCTGAATTTAATGATGAATTAAATATGGCCCAAGAGGTGATTAATGTATAAGAAATGCATGAGATCTATAAATATAAATAATATTGATTGTATGTTAAATTAAAAGCTTGTGCTGCAATTTGATTTCAAAGGGCCTGTGGGGAACATTTACCTAAAATTAAACTAAATAAATACTTGAAGTAGGGGTGGAAAAAATTACACTAACTAAAATAAAACTGAAACAATATTATGTGTTCTGAAATCAAACTTTAGATTAAATTTGTTTCTTGTAAGTTTTTGTAAAAGTCTTGGTCAAATTAGTTGACACAACAAGCATATGGAGACAGAGGTGCATATGTTTATTAAGACTGGAATATCTATCCTAATATCACTAAAAGTAATTGATTTTTGTATTGTGTTTGAATTGTATGGTTCCACCGGATATTATAAGCATAATAAAGCTTATCCTGAAACTAATAACAACTAAACTCTGTGTACAGATGAAACCACCCAGAAGAGAAACTCATTCTGGAAACTAAGTCGGAATAAAACTGAGTGGAAAATAAAAAAATAAATCTAAATGAAAAAAATAAAAAGAGTGATAAATATATGTACCTTGAGCCGGTCCCTTGTATTCTCCCCAAAGGATTAAATTTGCATTGGTAATTTGGCAAAGGTTTTGCACTGGATGCCCTTCCTGATAGAACCCTCAATGGTGAGAGGGGCTTATGCCCCCACCTGGAATTGAATCAGGAACCTTTTGCTTGTGAGGCAATTGTGTAAACCACTTCGCTATGGGGACACATGTTGTATAAATAAACAGCCTAATTCTAGTTGATGATTGTTAACCTATTTTTTTACAAACAATGTAGTTACTGTTGTGTGCTGGGGCAGCAGCATCAGAGCGAGCGACACTAACAGATTTGATAAAATTATCAAGACGACTGGCTCTGTGCTTGGTCGCAGGTCAGATTCTTTTGAGACTGTGGTGGAGGAGAATGCTGAATATACTGTTATCCATTATAGACTATGAGCAGCACCCATTTTTATTCATTCTCTATATTGTACTGCATATTTATATATTGTTTTAATATGTCTAGGTTGTTCTTCACTGTATTGTTATTGTCTCTGTGTGTAATGCTGCTGCTACACTGCCCATTTGCCCATTTCCCAGCTTGGAATCAATAAAGTACATCCATCTATCTATTTATCTGTCTATTTAGACAAGTCATTCATGTACCAACTAAAGTCACTCTGGCTATAAGGAAATGTATCTCATCTTGACAGCAACAATAGACTCACATGATATTAATGACATTCTTGGGACAAATTTTAGTTTGTGGTATGATTTCAAAGAAGCACTGCAACAGTAAGTTTGGTTTAAATGGCCCTATCTTGAGTAATAAAACCCATCATTGTTTTTCATTCCTGGCATTAAGCAGACAAATAGGTGTCCCCTGTAGTGTAGTGGTTTACACATTCGGCATAAGAGCGAAAGGCCGCTGATTCGATTCCAGGTGGGAGCACAAGGCCCTCTCACCATGGAAGGGAAGGGCATCCGGTGTAAAACCACAGTTAAATTACCAATGTGGATTAATCCGCTGTGGCAACCCCTTTGGGGAGAATACAATGAAGCAGCCGAAGGTACATTAAGCACTCAAATAAAAAAGCAGTATTTGTATTAATTCCATTTCTGCAGTCTACGTTTGAGGTCTGGATTTACTGCAACAGTTTTTTTCCACCTTTTAGACAGTCTTACCTCCACCGCTGCTGTAGCACAGGTAGGGAAACCTCCAGACATTGCCGAGTCCCACGGCGTACCCCACCGTTGCCAGGATGAACTCCAGGCGGCCGCTCCATGTGGGTCTCTGAGCCTCTGCATCTGCAGTCCTCTCGGGGATGCCTTTGAGACCTGTATCTTTCAGATTGCAGTCCCTCCTGTTGGAAGAGCTCTGTGACTTTCTGACACACAAATCCATAGAAGTGTGGTGATGAGAGTAATGAGGGTCAATTTTATTATAATCAGACGGTGCTGTGCAACACTACATCAGTGACAAATCCGCCTCAATTAGACAAAACCCGTCCCATCGATTCAGTTGAGAACCTGCAAACAGAAAAAAGGGAACTTTGTGAGTGTGTTTTTTAAAACAAAGAACCATAAGACGACAAGGAGAGCCTAAAAAAACAGCTACCGGTACCATGCATGCGCAAAGCCCACCGGCTCAGCTTCGTCTTGTGCAATACTGAACAGTGCTGAACGTCTTTTTCTATCCCTTCTGGCCCGGCTCCTGTCAAGTATGTGTAGGAGGTTTCGAAACGCCCTTTTCCCCATTCTCCAAAATAAAAGTCTACAATCACGTCGTTTGATTAATTGAGTTGACGCTGTTTTGGATTGACGGTGTTTTTCAAGTTATTGAGTAAGTAGGACTTCTAATTGGGTTCTGCATACAAAGAAACGTGAATGTAAATCACATAATCACGCAGCAAATGTGCAGGAGACAAAAAACAGAAAGAAAAAGAACAAACTGGCAACCTAGGACAGCCTGTGGCATACAGCAAGGGCAGGGGGCTGTCTGAAAACCCATTTTGAGCAATTTTGGACCAAATAATGTGTATGGAGCCGCAAAATATATTTGAGCCTTAAATGAAGGTGACACAGCCTATCTGGTATAAATTATACTATCAGTATTACAAGTATAAATATAAATAACTAAGGCTTTTTTAACATGTGCAGTAGGTTGTTTATGATTTTTTTGAGATTCAGAAAGACTAAGAAGGGAAGGTTCCAGGACAGACATCCACATTTTTATAACTGGAGTATTTAAAGAATCACAACAAAGACAGATAAAAATTAAAATGGAAAAAGGTAGTCACTGTTCATTTCTATCTCTCACTGTTAAAACACAGCGAGCCGCTGGCAAGAGGCAAAAGAGCACGAGCAGCTCTGGAGCTGCAGGTTCGAGACCTTTGACCTGGGGTGACCAGATGTCTATCTTTTATGTGAGACTGTACAGCATTTTTATCACTTTTACCCTGTTCCACATCTTGAGAAAATCTTCCACATTTCGACTGGCTCTAAAGTCTGGCTTTAATCAGATGCATGAGAAGAAAGCAGAGGAGGGCTTTTATTATAGTAATGCAACAGTATATCTAATGCTATGGCCTTCAGGGAAATTTACAAGTCCTCAAAAAGTCACAAGCTTTGTGGATTTTGGTGAGCATGAATAAAATTATTACAAAGAAAATGAATCAGCAGCATATACTGAGATTTTTTTGTCTGTTTTGCTCGTTGTTTGATTTTGGTGTGAATTGATGCAGCATATCTTCTTCTTCTTTCGGCTGCTCCCATTAGGGGTCGCCACAGCGGATCATCTGCCTCCATCTCATCCTATCCCTTGCATCCTCTTCCCTCACACCAACCCTCTGCATGTCCTCCTTCACTGCATCCATGAATCTTCTCTGTGGTCTTCCTCTTCTCCTCCTGCCTGGCAGCTCCATCTTCAGCATCCTTTGTCCAATATATCCACTATCCCTCCTCTGAACATGTCCAAACCATCTCAGCCTTGCCTCTCTGACTTTGTCTCCAAACTTCTCAACATGAGCTGTCCCTCTGATGTATTCATTCCTAATCCTGTCCATCCTGGTCACTCCCAGGGAAAATCTCAACATCTTCAGTTCTGCCACCTCCAGCTCTGCTTCCTGTCTTT
>VUQH01070375.1:0-10444 GCA_015106775.1 Etroplus canarensis | reverse complement strand
CATCATATCAGCCAGCTCTCTCCCTTTACTAGTCATAGTCCCTACATTTAAAGTCCCTACTCTCACCTCCACCCTCCTACCTTTCCTTCTCTCTCTCTGCCTCCTAACACGCTTTCCCCCTCTCCCCCTCCTTGGTCTTCAGCCAACAGTAGCATAGTTTCCACCAGCACCCTGTTGGCTAATGGTACCGGAGGCGGTCGTTGTTAACCCGGGCCGCGACCGATCCGGTATGGAAGTCGTGTTATGAATCCGCATATTTGATTTGGCAAAGTTTTTACTCCGGATGCCCTTCCTGACGCAACCCTCACCATTTACCCGGGCTTGGGACCGGCACTAGGACTACACTGGCTTGTGGGCCCCTGTGGCTGGTTTGCTAAATGCTGCAATAATGAGAGGGAATATTTTAGAGAGACTTTTTTTTATTAATTTCTTCAAAGTCAGAAGTATACATACACAAAGATTACTATGCCTTTAAACAATGTGGGAAAGCCCAGATGATGACATGGCTTTGGAAGCTTCTGATAGGTTAACTGACAACATTTGAGTTAATTGGAAGCACACCTATGCATGTATTTTAAGGCCACACTCAAACACACTCCTTCCTTGTTTGACATTATGGGAAAATCAAAACAACTCAGCCAAGATATCAGGAAGAGAATTGTGGAGCTCCATAAGTCTGGTTCATCCTTGGATACAATTTCCAGATGCTTGAAGGTGCCACATTGTTGAACGTATTTTGGTCCGAAATGTGCGATTCAGTCCCAGAACCAAGGCTAAAGCCCTTGTAAAGATGATGGCTGAAGCTGGTAAGAGTGCGTCATTATCCACAGTCAAACGAGTTCTGTACTGACATGGGCTTAAAGGCCACTCAGCCAGGAAGAAGCCTTTATTCCAAAAGCAACATAAAAAAAAGCCAGATTACAGTTTGCAAACACACACCAGACAAAGACCCTAATTTTTGGAGACATTTCCTATGGGCTGATGAAACTAAAGTGGAACTGTTTGGCCATAATGACCATCATTACAGCTGAAGGAAAAAGGGGGAAGCTTGTAAACTTGAGACCATCATCCCAACTGTGAAGTATGGAGGTGGCAGCATCATGTTGTGGGGCTGTTTTGCTACAGGAGAAACTGGTGCACTCCATAAAATAGATAGGATCATGAAGAAAGAACATTATGCGGAAATATTGAAGCAACATCTCATGCCATCAGCCAGGAAGTTAAAGCTTGAGCATTATTGGGTCTTCCAAATGGACAATGACCCTAAGCATACCGCTAAAATAGTCACAAAGTGGCTTAAGGACAACAAAGTCAATGTCCTGGACTGGCCATCACAAAGCCCTGATCTCAATCCCATAGAAAATTTGTGGGCAGAATTGAAAAGGCATGTGCGAGCAAGGCGGCCTACAAACCTGACTCAGCTACACCAGTTCTGTCAGGAGGAATGTGGAAGGACACCCACAACGCTTGATCCAAGTCATAGAGTTTAAAGGCAATGCTACCAAATACTAAGGAAGTGTATGTAAACTTCTGACTTCAAAGAAAGTAATAAAGATCTCTCTAAAATATTCTCTCTCATTATTGCAGCATTTAACAAATAGAAATAATTTTGGCAAATCCTAACTGACCAAAAACATGAGAAGTTTAGTCTGATTTAATTTCAGACAGTAATAAAAAAATTATTTGTGTCTTTTTACACAGTGTTTGTAAACTTCTGGTTTCAACTGTCTATAGCTGTTCACACTGTTCTATATATTAATATTCAGATTTTTAAAAAGTATGTTAAATCTTAGTTTGTAATATTGCAGTGTTGTATCGTAAAATTTTCAGACTGAACCGGAGTTGATTGAAGAGACTAATGTTGATCGTCTGATGGGACCGCGGGGATACATGTATGGACGGGGCTTGAAAGGCCACTCAGAGACATCCACTCTGAGCTCACAGCCGTCCATTGATGAAGTGCGACAGCAGATGCACCTGCTGCTGGAGGAGGCATTCAGCCTGGCTTCAGGGGGTCAGTCCACATCCGGAAGGCACTCCCACCACCAACCTGCTCCCGACCACTACAGCCCTGCACCGCCTCCCCTCCCTTATGCAGATGTGGTGACCAGTGCACCGGGTACAATGAGCTCTGGACAGGGAGGCTTGCAGTGGGTACCATCTTATGGTACGGATGTGTATCAGTGTAGCCTGCCTAAACCCGTAAGTTGGCCAAGATTATTTGCAGTCTCTAATATCTGTAATGGAAAAAGATTAACCTTAAATGGCTTTTGCAATCTGTTCAAGGCCTTTCGCTTCACCCAGCTTCCTGAGGCCATGGGTTCTCCTCCCCCTTTACCACCTCGCACTGGGCCTCCTCCTGGGACTTCTTTAAGACGGTAAAGCTGAAGACATACAGGAGCACAGATGCAGACAGACTGTCATGCTGCTGCCTGTAGCGTCCCAAAACCCATAAGATATTCCATATCTATTCATATTTAAATTCATATTCAGGGACTAGATAGTCACTGGGTGATGTACTGAGGCCAGGAAGATTTTAGGGCTTGTGTAAATTTTAATATTGGAATAGTGCATTGAGAGATGGCAAGAATGTTAATAAGGCACCCACGTTCTCACTTGGAGTGCGTCTGCCATCTAGTGGTATAGTATTGCAGTGCCTCATTGTTTATGCCTCTCCAATCTCTGTACAACTTAGTTCCACTTCTGACTTGGGGCCTAAGGGAAGGAGCTTAGAGACATCTGTCACTGAAATGCGGAGTCAACATGACAACAACCCATATGGGCCAACCACTAGAGCAGCACTTCCATCTATCACTGCAGAGCAGCCTGTGTCCAACTACTCAGGTAAGCATAAAAAGATGATGACATTGCATTTTAAAAGTAACTCACAATGTCTTGCTTCAATGCCAACATTACATTTTCAAGAATGGAAATATTCTGACAAATTAAAATACATGAAAAATCTGAATTTATTAATCCACAAATTAATCAATTATTGTCATGCTTTCTTCTTTGTTTTTAACAGGAAACCCAATAACAGCTGTCTATGCTATCCCAGCCACGAGGCCCGGTTACTCAGAGTACTTTGTCTCCACACCACCCACCTCCTACCACAGTCCTTCTTGGATGTCCTATCCACCTGAACCTGAAGATGTACCGCCACAGTGGGCAGACTCTGTAAGGAAGCTCATTTTGCCTGAAGCACCCAATGCTACCAAAAAATAATTAATATACAGTGGTAGAATATCGTGACTAGATGTCATGATTAATCAGGACAGTCCAGCTTAAGCTGTTGTCCCCGTGCTCCAACAACTCCTTGGCCTAAAAATTAGACCTTTAACATAAACTCCTCTAAATGAAGATTGTGGATATTATTGAAGAATTAATGATATATCCAAACTTTGAACAGGTTAGAGAATTGCTATAAAAAGAAAATAGGCTTTGATTTTCTTTTTTGTTGATATAGTAGCTTGAAGGACAATGTTAACATTATTAAATATATTAAATAATATTGTTAAAATTCTTTAAGTTTAACCCGACCTTATGGCTATCAGGATGTTTTTCCATAACTCCTGTTACTACAGAGCGATAAAAGGTGCTATAATGCTGCAAATCAACTGATAAGTGAATAATCAGTCAAACACCAAAATCTGCAGAAATTTGTCATAGGTTGGCTTGCCTCTCTGCATTAAACATTTTTGCCTTTTGCACACCGCCTCATTATGGAACTGACATCGATTCAAAGCATCTTTCTTGCTCATTCTCTAACCTCTCTAAAGGACCAGGGCTCATTTAACAGAAGTTAAGCACCGTCCTAAATTTTCCTCTGTTTTTCATTAAAATAAGAAAGAATCCATTTGTCTTGTTAGATGTGTTATTCCAACCCACGTGGCCCATGTGTCCCTCCCCTCCCCTGCACTCTTCTTGTTTGTATGAACTGTTTTTTGTCTTTTTTTTTTCTTCTTGTCTCTTTGCCTGTTTCAATCAAATGCATTCACGCAGTGTCTTTTTGCAGAACCAGTGTCATTTAGAAACCATTTGCTGAACTGAATTTATGGCTGGCGTTGAGTGGACACAACAAAACACTGGGGTAGTTGAGAACATTTCCTAAATGAACACATTTTTTATTTACTGTTTGCTTTTTCAGTTTTGTCGTGTGTAATAGTGGCACAAGGACTTGTGTCTTCATTCAAAAGTAGACATTTTTTGTTCCAAACAATGTTTCAGTCAAAATGCATCTTAGTTTAATATATTTGTAGATCTCCACACCCATTACTTTCCTTGTTTGTTGGACCATTTTGTCTATATTTTACATTATCATCACTTATTTTTTTTATTAGTGGTGCAAGAAAAATTGTTCACTCAGCAAGATGGAAAACTAACGAATGTACTCGCCTAACTAACCGTCATTTTTAGTGGGCAATAATAATGAAGTTGCTGTATTTCTGATGTCCTGTCCAACCTGTTTTTCAGGTGCCCCTACCTGGGTATGTAGAGGCATTTCCTCACCCTCGCTACCCACAGGGGAGCCCCACCAGGCTGCCCCTGCAATATAACCAGACACTGGAGCAGCCACCCACTGCCCCTAGCACAGCATCCCAGCAAAGCCTACCCCAGGTGCTGAAGGACATGGACAGCATGCCCCTGAGCAGCCTCTCCACCTCTGCACTTGTTCAAGCTATCCGACAGGAGGTGGCAAAACTGGCGAAGAAGCAGAATGACATGTTTGAATTCTAGTTTTAATTCTGCTCCTGTGTGTGCAGGAGGTGCACACAATTGTGGCAGTCTTTTGACAGATTTTTGATGTTTGTACTGTATAACAGACTGATCTTTATCCATTGATGATCCACTTATCGATTTCTTTTCATACACTGTTGATGATTTTTAGCTCCTGACTTAAGGGAAAACAACAAAAGTTTATTGCCATCCTCTATTGATGATGTCTCAAGTAACAACATGCATCTCTTTGTAGATATATCAAGAGGATACACTAAATATAGAAAATGTCATTTTTTTCATGATTATACATTTTTTTGTGAATCAGTATTAACTGAGAAGAGACAAACCATAGTGTTACTGTCTGTACTGAGAGGACCAAATTCTTCCTGTCAGATGGGTAAGTATAAACCACAGTGTATATGAGCATGTACAGTATAAAGACATTGTGTATCTATTCTCCTTTTATAGAATGTTAGCTTGAACAGGATGGGCTCGATCTATATCTGCTAATTTTCAATTCGTACAATAACAAACCAACGGATCACTTTTTAAATTTTTTGCAGATCATATAATAACACTATGACAATAACAACAAAATCTGGTTGTCTTTGGTGGACTAATATTGTTTTTTTTTTTATTTTAACTAGTTTCTTCAAATTAACAAATGGATTAAAGACAGTTTATGTGTATTTGTGTTTTAATTGAATCCAGCTGAACATGAAATCCCAAGATGCATCCATGATGATGTAACATACAGATGGAATGTTAATCTTTATGTGTGTGAGATGAGAGGAGCATTTATGCTTGCAGGGTTTGTTTAGGATTTCATAAAGTACACTGTCTTGGTTTGTATAAACAGACCTTTTCTTTGAACAGTAATGGATGGTTATCATAGTACCATATTATAGTTAAGTACCTAAAATTAACCATATGTTTGTTTTTTCATGTAGAATTGCAAATACTTTGGCTTTTGAAAACCCTAAATGAAAAACGTTGAAGTCACAGAATATGCTCATCTGGATTGACTGGAAATTTTATACTGAGCCAAGTGGTGCCATGATGTGTACCTGATTCAGTGCACATACTATATCAAAACTTTTAACAAAAACTAATCTCTTTGAAGCTGATCATAATGATACAGTTTATTGTAAAGTTAAACTACAAAGATAGTAAGTCTGTTGCTTGTTTACTACCCCTAAAACATTTTGATGGGCTCAATGAGCACATTTCATGATTTAAATGCCATGTTCATTTAAAGTACTGAACCATAAGGAGCTTCTGTATCAGTACTCTGATTCAGAGTGCACAAGCAGACGTGTCATCAAATAACAGTTTGAATGCCTGAGTGTTGACTCCAACTCAGTGTACAGCACTTGTTGTTTTCCAAGAACTGTTTTAGAAACAATGTTCTATATGAACGTATCACTGTGGATCATCATTGTGCCCTGGAGCCATCCACTTTGTTGGTGCATATATGCTATGGGAAGCAGTTATCTTATTTGTTAAACTTTAAGCAAAAGGTCCCTTGTTTGATTCAAGCTGGAGACACAAGTCCCTGTCATCATGAAAGTTTGTGTCAGGTAGGGCATCTGGCATAAAACCTCTGCAAAATGACCAATGCAGATCAATCAGATGTGGCAGTCCTTTGGAGAGCAGCCAAAGGTACATTAAATTATGATGATGATCCAGGCCCAGGAAAGTGCTGGGCCGACTAAAACTGCTAAAAATGCTCTGTATTTACATGTTAAAAATGACCCCTTCTTGATGGAATAAAGGACTCTTGTACATGCCAGAATTATTTTGGCCAGGGTAAAAAGAAAGGAGGTCAGGATTATTCTCTGGTAAATAGGAGCATCAAAGCGTTCCAGCTGACTTTTCTAATGACATGAGCTTCATGTATCTGAATTAATCTGACCACTTTCATCAGTTTTGTTAGTTTATAAGGCCACCATATTAGGACCCAAAAACAAATCTTTGGACTATTGAAATTCCATGAAATGAATTAATCTTTCCTCATATTTCACTGTGGCATAAAAGGCTCCAGTGGGTTAGTATGGACTCTTAATACAGAACTACTTGCTTGGGAATGGAAAGTTGGACTGACTGAGAATGAGTGCATGTAGGCCAACAGCAGGGTTGCTGCAATATGTTTGCATAAACATTGAGATGGTATAGGTTACCTACTTTTGCGATAATATTCACATGGAATGCTTTGCTGATTATATTGTGATTGATGTTGTTGTGGGGAAGCTGTCAATTATGACATAAGAAAGAGTGAAGATGCCTTTAAATCAATGTTTCCTTTTATAGAGCAGTGTTGCTTTTTCAGCACTCCTGGATAAATTTAGCCTTTTTGCCTCATGACTACTGAATAAACTCTCCTTCTCTTTCAGTAATTGCTCTTTTATACTCATCCTCGATGGTGTGTATGTAGTTATCAAGAAATATTGTCTGTCCTAAATGCAACAAAAACTCTCTGCTTGTTTTTATTCATTTTACTGATTATTCAGATAAGCACTTGTGTCTTAAGAGCTGTAGTTAATACAGTGAAACCATTTTTGTGCATACCAGAAGTGAACACCTTTCCACACTCTCATGCTGGATATCTGAGGAAACTTAAAGATATGAATTAAAAAGCTTTTAAGGGATTTATTGATTTAGAAAAATGACTATTTATTCTCTAAAATTAAATACGAAGTGAGCAAAACCTATTAAAAATCTTTTTTTCCATCCACACTGGTTTCCTATTTTTTCATGTGTTTGAGGTTGCTATATTTGATATTCCTCGTAGATTAATTTGACAGAAATGTTGATAATGAATGAGAGTGATAAAAATATTAACTTTCATGATTTAAAGGAAGTAAAGGCTCATTATGTGAACAGAGTCGATTTGTCCCTCCATCATTTTAATTTCTGCATGTTTGCCTGTTAACCAATATCAAAGTGTTCAAAGCAATTGGTGCATGAAACACAATTTGTGTAGTTTTCCCTTGTGCTGTATGATATCTTAATTTATTGCTTGTTCTAGAAGACATAGCAATGGTTGGTGGTAATAGCAAATAGAGAAATTTATAACTGTTTACATTAACTTGTCAGAAATGTCATTACTCTTGCAGGTATTGAGTTTTGCAAATAAACATACAGCCACTGGAGGCAGTGCTGGGCACCCTACAGTTGAGTTGGCAAGTAAGAAGAAATTGATTTGAAAAGTTCTCTAGCAGCAGTGTAACAGCTACAATATTTTATTTTTCTCTCTTGATTAGCCATATTGTCAAAATGCCTCTCTGTACTGTGAGTAAGGTACTTTCACCTTCCTAACAAATCTTTATGAATGCATGACAGAAGAAACAGGGGTTCACTTATGTACTGTATGTATGTATATATGTTAGTATGTATGTATTTATTTGTACTAAAATGATTCATTTTTTATTTCATTGCTGTTGTTGTCCTCAAATGTATTTAACTATTTACTTATTCATTTTGTAAGTACAGCTAAAATAAGCAAAAATCCAGGCTGACTTGTGTCTGTCTTCCCCAAATGGTTACATTCTGGTTACATTTTGGTTTCTCTCCTTAATGGAGAAGAATATTTGACTGACTGATTAATTTATTTTGAACCTGCCCAGGTGCTCACTGCTACCTGTCAGCACATAAATTGTTTGGCAACATGACTTTAACAGGGACACATACTGTAGTATATCAGCAGAGTTCAGGAGCAGACATGGCACATTAGTGTTACCCCATGAGGATGATTTTTAAGCTCCACCATACCCTTCAAGATACAAAACTCAAGTTTAAATAAAGTGTGCCACTTTTACTGAAGTCTTTTTTGTTAGGGGACTTGACTTAATTCTGTAACACATCAGGATACTGTATAGCAAGCATATTTTCAAATGTGTTTCCTGGCCCTTCAGGGCCATGAATAAAAGTGTCATTTTTTGACACTACTGCAGAAGTGGCAAACTCAAGACACATCAGAATAGCTAGACATTACATAAGTGACAACTCAAAATGCCATTCTGATGTCACTGAATGTGCTACAGCTATGACAGGTACCAGTGCAACAAAAACTATTCTGTCATGTTGAGTGGGGAGGATACTCAAGTTACTTTGCACAAATGCCATTTTTGACAGCTGAGCTGCTGTGAACCTTATTACTAACAAGTCTGATAAAATGGAGCCTTATTTTCCCTCAGTACTACAGTCATAATCTGTATGAGAATTTATTTCATTTTCATGTGCAAACCTATTTCTCTTGGACGTTCACTCAGAAACCTTTACTCTGCTACTCTTGTGCTCTTCATTGGGAGCTCTTTTTTAAGAACTCAAAGGTAGGTAAATCATTTCAACCATCCTTTTTTGCAAAAAGTCCAGTTGAAATCACCTAGAAGCTCCTTATATATATATTTTAGACTTCAGGTACTGAAGTAATTTTATGTTAACTAATTTCAAAAACATCTCCAGCTCTAGCACTGAGATGCTTTTAAAACTGCATCACTGTTGTTATTAATCTTAAAAAAATAATATATGTTCTACTGAGATGAAATGACAGGTATTTAAAAACTCAGGCTTTTACTGGTATTTCTCTGAACTTTAAAAAACTCAGTAACCAAGCTATATAAATATTCTTGTTCCATGGTCAAATACCAGGAAGACTCTTCTGTTAACCCAGTGTAACGCTGTGCTAGTTTTCATATGAACTTATTGACAAAAAATGCTTGTGTTTTATATTTTATCATTGTTATGTTTGTGTTGACACCATGAGTGCCAGAACCATGCCAGAGTCCCAACTTTTCCTTTGTTTTGTGTGACCATATATGGTGAACAGATATGTAGTTCTTAATTTTCCCACTAGGGCTCAGCCTAAAGTCATGCAAACAGATCTCTCTCTGTAAGGCAGAGACATCCTCATATCTAGCAAGCTAGACCTTTTATCCTTTTCTTTTGTAGAGAGAGAGAGTTGGGCTGGTACTACATTGTTATATAAAATGGTACACAGTCAGTGGACCCAGTAAGAGGAAAACTGTGGATTATAAAGTAAAATGAAATAGTGTAAATCCACAATAAACCACTTTATTATGTACCACCATACATTTAAAAGTGTTTCTGGATTTGTACAAAAAACATGCAATCTCCTTTTTATCTGAGGTTGACAATCCTCTGCTCAGGTGTGGATACATCGGCTTGGATGCAATATACGGAAAAAAAATATTGGGCCACCTACACATTACACCTACAGGAGGTTTTATGACATCCCATTCTAAAATCATGGGCATTAACATGAAGTTGGTCCCCCCTTTGCAGCTATAATTGCTTTCAGCTTCTTCTGTGAAGGCATTCTACAAGATTTAGGAGTGTGTCTATGGGAATTTTTGCCTATTCGTCCAGAAGAACATTTGTGAGGTCAGACAGTAATGCTGGACAAAAGGGCCTGGCTTGCAGTCTCCATTCTAGTTCATCCCAAATGTGTTTAGTGGAGTTGAGGTCAGGGCTTGCTGTGGTTCTTAAATGCTTCCATTTTCTAATAATGCCACTTACAGTTAATGGAGGAATACCTAGGTAGGAAGAAATTTCCTGCATCGGTTGGATCCTTTTACAGTCTTCTTCTTTCAGCTGCTCCTGTTAGGGGTCGCCACAGCGGATCATCTGTCTCCACCTCACCCTATCCCTTGCATCCTCTTCCCTCACACCAACCCTCTGCACGTTCTCCTTCACTACATCCATC
>VUQH01070373.1:0-10967 GCA_015106775.1 Etroplus canarensis | reverse complement strand
GTTCGCTGGAGTCGGATGTAGTCCAGCTTATTGTCCAGGGAGCAGACATTGGATAGGATGATGGAGGGTAGCGCTGGCCGGCTAGGGTTTGCTCTTAGCCTAGCACGGACACCCGCTCGCTTCCCACGCTTCCGCTTCCTCGAGCACCGCTTGCGATGACGTCCCTCTCGGCCATCGGCAAAAGGCAATGCCGCGGCCTGAAGGTCTGGTCCACGTAGCAGGCTGAGGTTGCGTAGACTGCTGAGTACATCCTCGTGCAGATTGCCTGCATGACTAACTTAACTGGAGTATGGTCTGGCGGTTGTAAACATGGACGCCGCTGTCTTTGATGTCCATGCAGTTGAGAGTCGGGCTAGACAAGGATAATTATACCAGTATTAAAGGTATAATTACAAGGATAAAGCACCTTTTTCAGCTCCTGGAGTGGCCGCTGCGTGCTACCGCGCCGCCATTTTGAACATGACAATGAGATCACTGGCTAAGATGCTGGGCTCATGATTGCGAAACCATGAGTTCGAATCCTAGCCAGGCCGCCACCGTCCCAAGGCCATTAGGTAAGGCCCTAACCGCAAAGTGCCTCTGCTTACCCAGCAGCAAAAATGGGTCTGTAAATAAAAAAATCAAGCAGGAACAGACAAAATTTCCAATTGTAGCACTACATCAGTTATTATCCTCAGTCCCAAATGGATAAAAAATGTTATTAAAAGGAAAGCTGATGTAAAACAGTGGTAAACATGCCTCTGTCCCAACTTTTGCTGCATGTGTTGCAGCCACAAAATTCTAAAAGTATGTATATTTAAAAAATGCATTTAAGCTGGTCAGTAAAACTACTGAACATTTTTTATTTGCACTTTTGTTAGTGAAATAAAGATTTGTGTGATTTAACATATCAGGTTTATATTTTTATTACATTTTGAAAAATATCCTAACTTTTCTGGAAATGAGTGCGTATGTCCGCTTTTAATGCAGGGCTGTCCAAGACCATTCAATTTCTGTTTGACTTAGTCTATATTCACTCAAGTAAAAGATCCTGCAGGCCAAGATCAAGACTTCTGTTTTTTTAAAACTGCAAGTTTCTATTAGCCAGTTAAGATTAAGCAGTCATCAGAAACAATGACTCACTCAACATGTTCCTTTTGGCTGCTGTTATTTGTGGTTCACTGAGTTCAAGGTCTCTCATTTACCTCTTTTATTGTAGGAAATGGGAGTCTAGCACATGTCTTTACCTAATGCAGTCCATTCTTGTTTTGTTTCTGATCAGGTGCGTCTGACAGACTGTCAGTACAGGGAATACAAGAGGAGTGGAGAGTCATTCTGGTCCAAACTGGAACTGGTGAAGTTGGACACCGCCAAACTGGAACACCTGTTTGAGTCAAAGTCAAAGGAAATACCAGTGACAAAGGTAAACAGTGAGTTTTCAAAGAGGCTGCAGAGTTCTTTACATTTTCCTATATGATTGTGACTCTGACAATTAGTTCCAGTAGCACGTAAGAGAAGTGCTGTTACGTTATCCAGCTAAGAACATTTTATACAGCCAATTGGGGTTTGATAAAAGCAGATTAAACTTCAGACTTCCATCTAAAAATCTTTTTGCAATCAGCACTCCTTGAAGATGGTGCAGCCCTGCAAACCCATGTAGTGTAGTGGTTTACACATTTGCCTTACAAGCAAACGGTCTCTGGTTCAATTTCAGGTGGGGACACAAGCCCCTCTCACCATGGTGGGTTGTGTCAGGAAGGGTGTCCGGTGTAAAACTTCTGCCAAATTACAGATGCGGATTAATGTGCTGTGGCGACCCCTTGGGGAGAATACAA
Source organism: Etroplus canarensis (assembly GCA_015106775.1). Taxonomy (NCBI): domain Eukaryota; kingdom Metazoa; phylum Chordata; class Actinopteri; order Cichliformes; family Cichlidae; genus Etroplus; species Etroplus canarensis. The sequence continues at coordinate 9,153 of VUQH01070373.1, read as the reverse complement.
GGGAGCAGCTGAAGGCACTTTTTATGTAAACTACCCAAAGGTTGTAGGTGTAACACATCTTTTTTTCTCTAGCCAAACAGTCTATAGCTTTTGTGTCAATTATCTCTAGTACGTGAAAGCTGCTATTTTAAGAATTAAGCAAGGTCACGTGTGTTTTGATCCTGATCAAACTGGGCAGTTCTGGGTCCTTTGTAATTCTCATTAAGCCTTGAAATAAGAAGAGTATGGTCTGCAAAGATGAGCACCCGAGGCCAGGCCTCTCACACTTTGAAGTCCTGAGCCGCTGCTTCAAAAAATAACACAATTTTTAAGCCAAACCAGCTCAGCTACTGGGGTACACATAACATGACAGTACGATGGTGGCCTGTAGCTATAGTATCAAAGCAGCTCAAGCAAAACTCTCAGTTAATGAAAAAATCAAACATTTCAAGGACCACCGGGACACTGAAGCCATCAGGGGAAACTTTATTTTTGTTTCTTTGCTATCTTTGAGGCAGAGTCATCTTTGTTCTCTTTTTTGCATGCCATGACTTTCTTATCTTTACCAATAAAATTATGTGGTTCAACTATTTAAAACCAAAGAATACAAGTTTTCAAATCATTTTATGCTTGCACCTCCATAGCTGGTATAATTTTTTTTAAACTTTTTTACTAAATTACTGCTTTTAATTTTTTTCCCCCATCTGAATGGTTGATTTGAAATTGTTGCCTTAATTTTTATTTTATGTTTCTGGTAAATCAAGCATAGAATTAATTCAGACAGCCCACAAAGCCAAGCTCAGCCACAATTCTGGCAGATCAGCTATTTTCTTTTACACATTCAAAGCAAAGCTCCTACAGACCTGGCTAATTAAGTTGTGATAGCCTGCCCAAAGTTTCTACTCATCTGCAGGCCACTTTGCAACTGACCTCCACATCAGCTCCTCCTCTCACACTGTATTTCAGTCATCACTGTTGCAGGGAAGTGTGCCCTCCCTGGTTTAAGCTGCTTTCACAAAGGACCCAGTGTGCCCCCGGGGTTAGGCGCACTGTTTGAGGGTGCTATAGAGGACAGAGTAGAAATAAAAAAGTGGGATGACAGTCTGTTCATTTTACCTCTTTGCTTTGTAAAGCTGTTGGGAGAAACGCATGACAGAACTAAGCTGTGTTTACACATTGCCTACCTGCAGCAAGCTACATGGCTGTTAAAATACACACCTGATACGTCTATTTGCATTTCCTGTCGTCTTAATGCAAGCTAAAACTTCTCTTGTAAAATTGAATTTAGACACATGATAACTTTTCCTTCATTTTGCCTTCCCTGCCTGCTGCCAGTTGAATGCCTCTTTCTATTGGCTGCTTGGGAAGTGTTTACTCGCACGTCATTATAAATAATGTTTTTCATAAGTGCAGCAAGTGTCATGTCCTGTGTGAAAGCAACTCAGTGGTTTCCACATTTGTTTCAACCTTCGGCTGCTCCCTCATATTTTCCCCATGGGGTCGCCACAGCAGATGAATCCCTGCTGTGCTGCATCGCAAAGTGCAGCATATGTCACATCATTTTGTAGGTGTAGGCGGGCATGTCACTGCTCACGCCTACAGAACAGGACCATATGAAAGTCCTCTTGTGCTAAAAATTAAGCCATACTAAAATTTAGCTTCACAAAGTATTTGGACCCTGCTCGAAAAAGTGAAAGTCCTCTTGAGCTGGACAGCTTTGACAACAAAGTTCAAAGTTCTTGGTGCTAAAATGACCATAACGAGCAGGGTTTTTTTGTGTTATCCTTAAGGTGCTCTCAGCAGAAAATAGTTCAGCTTTTGGAAAAGTGGGTCAGTATGTTAATTAAGATCTGTATTAAAGAAGATTTTGTGTTATAGCAACAGCCACTCCACCCCCAACACCAGTGAACATCCAGGGAATGGACATTGAGAAAGTGTAGATTACAATGAACTGAACCGTACGTCTGCTCCCTTGTATTCTCCCCAAGGGGTCGCAGGTCACAGTGAATTAATCCACGTTGGTAATTTGGCAGAGGTTTTATGCCAGATGCCCTTCCTGACGCAACCTTGTGTCCCCCACCTAGAATCAAACCAAAGACCTTTTGCTTGTAAGGCAGATGTGTAAACCACTACAGTATGGTTTTCTACAGTATGGTTTCCACATATGCATGTGAAAGGGTGGGGAGGCAATCTTTTTTGACTGTAGTGGTCCTGATTAGAATGTATTTCAGTAAAATTTAATATTGATTATAGCATAAACTGTAACATGAAGCAATTCAGTAGAAGCAGATTTTCACTGCAATGTAAGTCCGTGGCCCAGCATGAGGCCTTGCTTTGTAAGCAACTGCACGAAGGTCTTAGCACCTACTCTGTTACGCTGTTAACTGGTGACATGTTATGACTTCCTTCCTTTAATAGCTCATGATGGGGGTGAGGTCACTGGTACCCCTGCAGTGACACTCACATAAACACACATGCACGTACAGTATATATCTGATCTGCCGTGGTATTTCCTGCTTCTACTACCCATATGCTTCCCACAGCTGTAGTCAGTGTAACCTGAGTGATGATCCCTCCAAATCCTCACAAGCCCATAAAGCAGACCACACAGAGACACAGAGAGAGGGCCACTGAGAAAAAGAAAGATGTGACCCCTTCTGTATTTTTGCGCCTCAGAAAACAGCGTCTGACGGCAAACGTCAGGAGATCATCGTTTTGGATTCAAAAAGGAGTAATGCCATCAACATTGGTCTGACGGTTCTGCCCCCTCCTCGCACCATCAAGACGGCCATCCTCAACTTCGATGAGTATGCGCTCAACAAGGAGGGCATCGAGGTGAGAAATTTAAACGGTAAAGAAAGGAATGGAAATAAGAAATGCTGCTGTCTTCTCTCATCCCACTCTGTCTTCCCGTTTAGAAAATCCTGACGATGATTCCCACCGAGGAGGAGAAGCAGAAGATCCAGGAGGCTCAGCTGGCCAACCCTGACGTCCCACTGGGCTCTGCAGAGCAGTTCCTCCTCACTTTGTCCTCCATTAGCGAGCTGTCTGCCAGACTCCAGCTCTGGGCCTTCAAAATGGACTATGAGGCAACAGAGAAGGTTGTTAAAGTATTAAGAGTATTAAGGAAAATGTTTGATACTTTTAATAACAATGAAAAGGGGGGAGGGAAAGCTAAACCAAAGCCATTACTGCATCCACATTTGAAATAAACCTTAGCAAGTAAAAGTGGTTTCATTAAAGCAGAAACAGACCATAGAGGTTTAAGTAAATGTGCTCAGCATGTGTGCTTTTGTGTGAGTGTTTTTTATACCCAGGTCAGTAAGTATCAACATCCTTTTAGTACAAAGAACATCCGCAAAACATCAACATAGTTACATCATGACAAAATATGCACGCTTATTAGCAGCACCTCGTCTTCTTCTTTCTGGCACAGCGTGCTTTATTCAAGTAAAGAATGCATCCAGGAGGAGAAGTTCAAAGCCAAAGCCCAGAGAATGAGAAACATGCTGCTCTTCTGTTGCTGCCCTGTAAATTTTACAGCATCCAGCGGGATGCCGTTGTCTTTAATCTCCATGTAAGGCACAATTCTCCAACCGCACGTTCGCCAGAGCAGTGCTCCTGACTCCACTCTGGTAGTGGAAGGTTTAATGGAGGGCAACATAGCATGCAGTCACACAAACACATGCACTCAAGGACATGCTGCGCAAATACAAAAGGTCTGCTTAATCAGAAACATGTTTGATAGCGAAGGTTGACCGAAGCAACAAACCCTGATGACAACCTCTCGTGACCTTAAATGAGAGCAGATGATTTTAGGTGGGAGACGAGATGCACCTGTTCACTGTTTATTTAATGGCAGACTAAGGAAACACATGTTTTGGGGAGTCTTAATGAACTTAGATAATGATGTATGTGTGTGTGTGTGTGTTTTCCTCCTCCCAGGAAGTAGCAGAGCCACTGCAGGATCTGAAGGAGGGTATGGAACAGCTGGAGAAGAACAAAACTCTCCGCCACATCCTCTCTACGCTGCTCTCAATCGGAAACTTCCTCAACAGCACCAGTGTGAGTCATGACTGTTACATCAGCAGCCCTGGACATGATGGCTGGGACAAACTTCCTTTGCTCGTTGTAGTATTTTACAGTAATTGTGAACATAGTGCCTTCATAAAGTATAAAGTGAAACTGAGCTACATAAAAACTCCTGTGAACTACAGCCATGCCAAAATCGAATGTACCAAAGTGCATTTTTGGTTGGTTAATCCTTATTAAAAATCTCTTTTTTTGCATCACATTAAATTACATCACATATTAAAACATTTAACTTGCTGAGCACAAACTGCTTCTACAGACTCAATCAGTTTCTTTGGTTGTCTTCCATCTGTATGTGAATTCCAGCTGCTTTCCTTGAAAGGTTTTATCACAGCAGTGGAATGCATAAAAGAAAACACACAAGTGCAAATATAATCAGATTTCTTTCGTAAAATAGTTGTGCTCCTGTTTCCAGGCTAAAGGCTTCGAGCTGACCTATTTGGAGAAGGTTCCAGAAGTGAAGGACACAGTGCACAAGCAGTCACTGCTCCATCACGCCTGCTCTGTGGTCGTGGAAAACTTCCCACAGAGCACCGACCTCTACTCTGAGATAGGAGCCATCACGCGTTCTGCAAAAGTATGCGCTGTGCTCACACAGGAAAATTTTTGTGCAAATTATTTTGCATCCCTACACTGTAAAACATGCAGAGTTGCGTTCACTGAGCTTGAGCTAAGACACTGGTTTTCCTAAGCTGAATAATTGTTGGAACCACCTCATGCCACAATGAAATCATCGAGCTGCGCCCAGTGATCATGTCAGTTTAAAGTATAAGGGGAAAGGGGCTGTCCTCTTATAGTTTTAAACAGTCTGAGTTGTATTACAGCTAGTATTGAATTTTGCATGTTTGAATGAGACACGGCACATTTAGTACATCTATAAAGTTTAAACATTCAAACAAAGTCTGTTGGGAGGTCTCATTTTTCACTTGAAGATATTGGCAAATGGACTGATTCCATTATATGAGTACAGTGCCTGTTTGGGAATAGTGTAACAATTTACAGGTGCCCCCAAAACATGTCATTTGCAGGCAGTGATATAGTTACTGTTACTGAAAAGGGGGCAGCTATAAGGATACACTCACTGAGTGTGTGTTTGTGTGATTCAAAGGCCTGTTTGAAATCAGTTTTTTGGGTTGAAATTAGGTTTACATGAGGGATAGGGCGAATATTTGCACTTCATTACGATGGTTAAATTTACTGGTAGGGACATTTGAAATCCATTAATGTCAACAAATATCCTCACAAAACTAACCAAACATACATGCCTCTCTGTGTGTGTGTGTGTGTGTGTGTGTGTGTGTGTGTGTGCGCCCCTACCCCTGCACACAGAGTGGAGCAGGCAGCAGTTACTGAAGAGGAGACAATGGGAGCAGGGAACATAGTTTAGGCAAAATATGAGAACCACTCATACAAATGACCTCAAAATCAGCACTGCATTTACTCCCAGCAGTACATATGCCACATTTGAAGCAGATCAGATTAACGGGTGTCGAGATAGGCAAAAGAACGGTAAAGATAAGAATGACAGACATGCAGAGATTTTTTAAATTAAGAATAGGATCTTAGAGAAAGCTTTAAAGTAGGGGTGCAAAATGGAGACTAAGAGGACTTCCTGTGTTTTGCTAGTAGATTAAAATACTGTCCATTTAAATCAGTGTTTCGCATACTGTAGGGTGGGCTCCACTGATGGGGTCCAGACAACCAGGTAAAACGCATGAAGTGAAACTAAAGTAAAGTAATATAATATGTTAATATTTTATATGAAAAAGAAATAAGCAAATGTGTGCTGATGCTATTGTGCTGATAATATGCACCTTTATTTGAGTAAAATACAATGTGGATCCTTTTTTCTTGTGAGTGACTGATAAAATTCTGGGGTATGAGATGTGTAGTTTTGTGTGGTGTGGGGCGTGAACTTTTTTCAGTTTCTAAAGTGGGGCACAGAAAAATGTTTCAAAACCACTGATTTAAGGTCGACGTATTTTCCAACAGGTGGATTTCGACCAGCTCCAGGAGAACTTGTGTCAGATGGAGCGGCGCTGCAAAGCCTCCTGGGATCACCTGAAGGTGATTGCCAAGCATGAGATGAAGCCCCAGTTGAAGCAGAAGATGTCTGACTTCCTCAAAGACTGCGCTGAAAGGATAATCATCCTCAAGATTGTTCACCGCAGGATCATCAACAGGTAGCTTCTCTCATAGTTTTGACCATCCCAGTTTGATTCAACTATTGCTGATTGTGTGTACCATACAGTAAAAAGCTAATTCAGTCTAGTCAAACCCAAATTGTGCTGTGTGAAGGGAAAAAAATGATGTCCTACTGCTCATTAAAGCAGTAAAGCTCATTCTCGGTATGCTTTCACCTAGCAGTTTTTGTAAAGTGGAAGTGTTGCCATCATCCTTCTCTTTTTCCGTCCAGGTTTCACTCCTTCCTGTTGTTCCTCGGTCATCCGGCCTACAGTGTGAGAGAGATCAGTGTACACAGGTTCAGTAAAATCATCAGCGAGTTTGCGCTAGAGTACCGAACCACCCGAGAGCGAGTGCTGCAGCAGAAACAGAAACGAGCCGACCATCGTGAGCGCAACAAAACCCGAGGAAAGATGATCATGGATGTGAACGCTCCAGTGAGTATTACACACACACACACACACACACACACACACACACAAAGACTTTCAATACTCTTTTTTTCCTCTTCTTCAAACTCTAGTGCTGCTTTTTCGCCTTTTGTTACTTCATTTTCTTTGTTCTGTTCTTTGACTTTAACTCTTTATTTCTCTTGTAGTCTGATGATGAAGAGGAGCGTGAGGTATCAGCATGTGTGCCAGCCTGTCAGTGTGTGTGTGTGTGTGTGTGTGTGTGTGTGTGTGTGTGTGTGTGTGTGTGTGTGCATTAATCCACTAACTGCAACTAAATAACTTTAAGCTCTAAGTGATTTAATTATTAAAATACAGCAGGCAATGTAATATTTACAGTTGGATGGGTTTTTTTTTTTGGTGCTTTGACTTTGGCATTTTTTGAGTTAAAGTCCAAAATGCTTTAAACACAAGATGCTAAACTGTGATAATCTTTGATTCTGTCTCCACAGTGCTCAGGGAGCAACAACAGCGCCCCCAGTGGCAGCCAAGACATTGAGCAGCCTCAGGGTCTGGACCACGCTGAGGATGCTGCAGAACATGAGCACATGAAAGCGGTGCTGCAAACCAGCCTCAGCGGCAGTGACAAGGAGGGCAGTGGGGTGCCAGGCCTTCGGACACGGACCAGATCACGGCCTGGACGAGGAGGTGAGGGAGGCGGAAAGGTGTTTACTGGAGCTTGAACACTCAAAAGGGTTTCTTTGCTGAAGCTTTTGTCACCTGTTCATGCAGGTCGCAGCATGCAGGCGTGGACGCCGCCTGTGGAGGACACTCAGGTCTGTGGAGATGATGCCGCAGACGAAATCATGGAGCGTATAGTGAGGTCGGCCACTCAGGGTCCAGGAACCAGAACCCAGCCCAGAGAGAGGAGGAGGTCCAGAGCCAACCGCAAATCATGTATGAACTCATGTCTGTCCAAAATCCAGAAAATATAGATGGCTCTGGCCCTGTTTAGTGAAGTCCAGTTTATTGTCAGTGTGAACACTTGCAGTCCTTTACTATCTCCACACAGGCCTTACGGGTGGAAACAGGGGTCACTGGTGTTTTTGTCCTTCTCTTGTCCAGTTCTTTAGTCTTGTTACATTAAGCTGCAGATGGTTCTGCTCACACCACGTGACAAAGTTGCCCACTTCAGTCCTGTTCTCTTCCTCACCCTTATAGGCTCCTTATAGGGTCACTGGGAAGTGACATCTTTGGCACAGGGACGAGGCATGACCTCTTCCACAGCATGGGAACTGTTTTTTGACACAGGCTGATCCTGGAAAATATGGTGCAATATATGACCATTGTTATGTATTTAGCAATAGCAATACATTGTTTAGTGGTACTATTTTATGTTCTAAACAGAAGAACACCAAGTGTTGGTGCATGTGCGCATTGATCTGCCTGTTCTTTTTGCAACATGTTCAATAAAGTAGGTCGCTTTTCACTAAAAGAGTTGTTGTGCCTAAGTAGCTAAGTTATAAGAGAGAACATAATAGACTGGCAACGAGGTTCAAACGGATCCCCGGTGTGCACTAGATGACAGAGAGGGGGAAATCCTTGTGAAAGTGACCAAAAGACAAGAAAAAGGATACAAAAAAAACAAAAAAAACAACTGACCCTCCGTGTGGATGCTAACTCACCTACCTGGCTAGCGAGCTGCAGAGAGGACATGAGTAACAAAAAAAAAAAAGAACAAATTTTTTTTTTAAGTGAAGGACACTTATACAGACATCGAGAAAATGTCAGGAGGTGTTGGACAAATGGACGTTTTTGATAACGGCGCAGAGGATTGGACAACATATGTAGAGAGAGTTGAACAATATTGTCTGGCTAACAAAGTAGAGGATGAGAGGAAAGTTGATGCGTTAATGAGTGTGATGGGAGCAAAAACGTACAACTTGTTGCGCAGCCTCATCACACCGGCCAAACCAGCTGACAAAAGTTTCAAGGAAATCACAGAGCTGCTCCAAAAACATTTCCAACCAAAGCCACTGGTTATAGCCGAACGGTTCCGATTTCATAAACGAAATCAACTAAAGACTGAGTCCACATCGGAGTACATCGTGGAACTCCGGCGGCTGTCGGAGCACTGTCAGTTCGGGGAGGGGCTGTCAGATGCGCTGAGAGACCGTTTCGTCTGCGGCATGCACAATGAAAGCACACAGAAACGACTCCTCACAGAGGATAACCTCACGTTGCACCGTGCATTGGAGATCGCTATATCTATGGAGACAGCAGCAAAAGATGCAGGAGAGCTCCAGAGAAAATGCATGGAGCCGTGTTCTGTAAATAAAATGCGGTTGCAGCGCAACGATAAACTACAGATGTGCTTCAGATGCGGCAAAAAGTCACATGACGCTGCTAATTGCTGGTTTAAGGATAAAGAATGCCTGCAATGTCACAAAAAGGGGCATATACAGAAAATGTTCAAATCAAAGCAGTATGATAAAAGGAAAAACAAGAT
>VUQH01070372.1:0-34436 GCA_015106775.1 Etroplus canarensis | reverse complement strand
AGGGTCACAACGTGAATGCTGGCCTTTTGACGGGAATATAATGGCAATAGATAGTCAGGAACCCAATTTTTAACAGTTTCATGCCGTTTTGATCGGGAACACTAAATCGGCACGGATAGCCATAACTGGCGCTATTACAGCTCCAGTGGAATGGAGGTCAAACGGGGGTTTAAGACGTGTACCATTATCTTGTGTTGGCACGCAGCTTTTATACCAGTGAGCAATTCCAGGCCTACAAGTCACTGGAGGCATACAATCAGTTTGTTAATGGTTGGGTTGGCGACGTTTCCTCAAGTGTCCTGAATATACAGCTGCCTACAGCTTGCCTATAGCAATGGCGGCCGCTTGTATGTTGTGACGTCATATGGGAACTATATATAACATTTTTAATTTGGCAAATGTTTTGCTGTTCTGAGCCACTGTTTTTGATCTAACAAACTATTTGAGGTCATCCAGCTGGAAGACCGACGAGCTAGTCCCATGGCAAGGCGTCCATCTGTTCATCCAGCCAAAATTCACAAAAATTACTACTACTGCTAGAGTATTGGTCAGATTTTAGTGAAACTTACGCTCTGTGATCACCTATTGCACTTAAGTTCAAGGTCATGTTTGTCATTTTACTGACGCTTTACTGTTTTCTGAGGAATTAATACTCTTTAAGAGTAGCAGTTCCTCAGAAAACAGTAAAGTACATAGTGCAGGACTGCACGCTTGCTGAGGAGCAAGCGCAGCAACCTGAACTGTCTGAGCTGGAGGAGAACTTGCTCGCAACTTCCACTCACATTGCACTCAAGGCCAAGGTCGTAGTTGTTGTTTTTACAGACACTTTTCAATTTTCACAAGAATCACTACTCCTGTGAGTATTGGTCTGGATTGTAACGTTCATCTATACATATATGCCATCATTACAATCATTTATGGGATAATAATAAGTTAGGGCTGGTCAAGAACTAGAACTGTGGCATAGTAGCATCAGGCCCTGGTGGGAAATAACAGGGCAATAACCAACATGATCGGCATAGCTTTCCATTTTTTATGAGTGAAAAAGTTACTACTGCTAATAGCACTGCAATAGCTTGAAATATTGCTTTGTTAGGGCCCTGTCACACCATGACAGTTTAACAAGCTTATGCCAACGCATCCAAATTTTTCTAAAATGCTGGCATACGCAGAACAGTGATGTTAAATGGACATATACATAACGTATTTCTAACATATATAGAACGTAATACCAACGAATGCTAGCCCTTTGCCTGCATTCACAACTTGAAGCCCATTTACACCACTTTCCTTAAACGCAGCACATACACAGTTATATGGTAGCTGTATGTTAGAAACACATTCAGTACGCCTGGAATACATCTACAAACGGCATTATCTGTTGGAGGTAAGTTTGATATATGTTACACATAAGTTAAAAACACATTTCTCATAGGTTATTTATATGTTTTGGGTACGCTAGACATTATCTCCACGTATTTTGACATAAGAGTAACGTGAGTCTCTGTATGCATAAAGTACCTGCAACATATGGTCCACGTATGCTGGACGTATGAGCCATATGCTGGCAAACATCTGCAATTTTGTGCATGCTCAAAATTTTCCAGCAACCTCGCCATACATATACCAGCATACTTCAGCATGCTTTTAACTTATGTAAAACTTACCTAGAATAATCATGGAGGGACCGGTCCTGTTGGGTGATTGATTGATTGGTTGGGGGCTTTATATCACCATTATGGTAAAAAAATTGTACCTTCGGCTGCTCCCTTGTATTCTCTGCAAGGGGTTGCCACATTGGATTAATCTACATTAGTAATTTGGCAGAGGTTTTAGGCCCTTCTTGCCCTTCTTGATGCAGCTCTCCATGGTGAGAGGGGCTTGTGCCCCCCACCTGGGATCGAACCAGTGTCCTTTTGCATGCTGATGCATTCACATATCTGTTTTTTGTATATGCTTTATACATGCTTTTTATGGCCATGCATTAATAATATTCCGGAACTCTTTCATATGGTGGTGAACAAGTTAATTGGTCCTGAATATGACTGTTTGTGCCCCTCCTTGACTTCTCAGTAGATTTCAATTCTCATGAGTTTGTTCAACACAACCAACCACTGACAAGAAAACTTATCACTTTCTTTCTGTACTTCACACTTTACAATACCCTGTGAATTGTGTTTCAGCTTGTGACAGTGACAGTGATGAAGGTGGATGAGAAGATGTGAATAATTCTGCTTGAAAAATCTCTGTGAAAATTTAAGCAACAAGCAGGCAGTGTTTCAAACATAAAGAAAAAAGTCAAAATCCTGGGAGTTCTTTACAGAATATTGATGCCGCTCTCGAGTTAGTGCAGGATGATTTCACTCTCACAATGCCAAATGGTTGATTGCGTCACAGAGAAACACAAAAGGTGAGCTTGGTATTAGTTCCATTACTGACTGCAGCATTAATGAGACAGATGTCACCTCCAACTCTTCATATGTGGATACTTCCTCAGGACATGCTTGCGGTCAAACTCACTGGGCACATGCACAATTAAGGCCAGTCCCAAACTGAGGCACTTGGTTAACGAACGTGTTTCCTTAAGCAGGCTTTGTAGTGCTTTCTAACAGGACTATTAGCTCTTACTGTTCAGTATTGCTGTTGCTAGTCAATCAGGAGATCATCACCAAAAGATATCTTGTGTGCTCTTTTCTGCACAAATGGCAGTATTCGATGCCATGTGATGAGAGCACATGGGTGAGAACAGTAAATGTGACGGTCCAGCCAGGTGTCGGGGCCCCCAGTTCGCAATCAGGACACCACAAGCACAGCCTTGGGGTTAAAAGCCAGTGTATTTCCAGGGCTGGTCCCAAGCCTAGCTACATTGGAGCTATATCAGGAAAGGCATCCAGTGTAAAATCTGTGCCAGATCACATATGTGAGTTCATTCACTGTGGTAGCACCTTTGGGAAAAAGGGAGAAGCCAAAAGTGCCTTATATATTTTTTAAAGGTGTTGTTTTGGATCTTTTACAAGACAGTTTGCCAAAAACCAAATGAAATTTATTTGATGAGTTTTGGTGTCCGAAACTGATTATCTGTAGAATCCAAAGAGTATGAAGATGTTAAGATATTTTTAGACAAACACATTCATTCATTAATATGTTATAATGTAGAAAATTAGTAAAACACTCAGTGTTGTTTTCAGTCAGATTTCACAGCCATCATCTTTTATTTACTGTCAGCTGCTGTTTATTAAAGACATGTTATCCCCTTGAAAATGTAAAGTTTCCATGTTAAAGTGGCCTGAATAACCACTCGATTTTCAGTGAGATTGCACTCTGATTACATAGAATTGATCCTCTTACAATGAAAGTGTAATTACCAGCAGGCCAATCTTTGACTCCATCGCAGCAGAGCTGCTCTCCGTTCCACCTCGCCGGCCATATCCTTAAGCTGTGGAAACATCCCAAAGAGACCCTGTAGTAACTGATAATTAACTGCAGATACAATTCATTCATTTAAAGGAGGTGCAATACACTTCTTTTTTCTGCAATAGCAGAGAGAAAGCAATCTGCCTTTTGATTAATTGGTGGTGTCCATGGCGCAGTTCATTTGCAATCTATTACAGCATATTTGCTTTATGTCAGAATGCAACCCAAACACACTGCATCATCTCAGAGTTGGGTGAAGGTTTGAGGCAGAGTTAGTCAGTTTGGTGGCTTTACCCCAGCTCAGTGTAGCGCTGCCTGCTGATATTGACACAAAAACAATAATAGCAATGACTGTGTCGCGATATGCTGCATGAGGACTCATTCTCATAGTTTTAATTAAGACTATTCTAATTGACCAATTCTAAGCGCTAACCACCGACCACGGTGCCACCCATCTGGACATTTTTCACAATCTGGGACCTTTCATGTAGAAAACAATAGATTAACTAGATGTAGCCACTGTCACGTCACCCACCACTGACTTCTCAATCACAAGGTATCAGTGCGATAAAGAATACCCCATTTATTGTCTGTTTTACTTTAATGGGACCAGAATTTACAAAACAAACATAATGATATGTTTGAGAAGAATTTAAACTAGAAATTGGGACCAAAAGCTAATTAGAAAAGTGTTAACTAAAGTCATAAATCAAGAGAGTATTAGGATCATAGAGAAGCCACCCCCTGCTGGCCATTAAGAGGAATCCAGGTTTGGAGCACTTCTGCATAGGCATCACTTTTCTGCTGAAAAGTTGCTTATTTAGAAAATGGAACTATTAGCAGTTGTCAAGTTCACAAAAGACCCAGTGACAGACAAAACTGAGACTCACAGGCAGGTGGATAAATAAAAGAGCTTTAATCAGGAACTCCCGGATTAACAAAAAGTGCTTCACAGTGTGGGAGGAAAATTAAGTAAACTAACAAAATCCAAAAGGACTAAACAAACTCAGGAAGCCAGCGGGAGAAAACAAGGGATGACTCCCCGACAGGAGGGAGATGAGTCAACCGAACAATGAGGGAAAACTCACAGACTGTTTGCTTATCAGGGAGAAAGACGATCAGTTACAGGTGAGCTCAATCAGACAATAACAGGGGCAGGGAACAGACTAAAGAAGAGAAGAAAAAACACATGAGAGCCCACATGAAACCATAATCATTAAAACAAGATGCAGTAAGGACAAAGAGCAACGCATAGGAAGACAGGGAAACACAGAAAACAAATTGAAAAAATGAATAGAAAAATAGTCTGCATGACTAAATGGGTCATGAAGGGGCCTTCTAATGTGATTTTACTGATGATTCTTGTATCTGCTACACTTTCTTAAGATTGTGGTTGATTTGCTTTGCAGCAATATGAAGTTTCTACTGGTGCTGCTCTGTTGTGATGCTGTGGTTAATAAACAGAGCAGAGATGAAGAGAGGAGACAGAGATGTTCCCACCTCTGCAAAGCCCTCTTAACACCCAGTGGGAGAGCTGCTGACGCCTAGTGGAAGCCAAAAGTCTCAGGCCTGGACCGAGGTGAGGGGGGGTCTAGAGGTTCCTGGGTCAGAGGAGGACGGCTGGAGGTAGCGCCAGCAAGGCATGAGTATGACAGATGGAGGAGCGAGCACAGGGCAAACAAAGAGGGCGAGGAGGAAGGGAACAGACAGCATGAGGCAGTTTTATGAGGTTACGCAGCCAGAGAAGGTGATGATGATCCAGTCCAGGTGGCCCAGCCTAGAATTTGAAGTGCCTATACAAGGCTTGACAGTGTACTTAAATATCAGGTGTCTTTGACATTTGACATCGAGTATGATTGATTTGTTTTCTGTGCAACAATGCAAAGAGACCAGACAGTGTTGTAATTTCAGACAGACGGTTGAGCCAGTGGGATTGATTTTTTTTTTATTATTGCAGGACAGAGACAGTAACAGGTTGTGTTTTCCTTGTGGCCTCAATGTTTAGGTCAATTTATCTATCACTCAAAAAATTATGGCACTACTGCCAAACTAATAATTATTTTCATTATCACTTTATTGATTAAGCCACTGAGATTTAAGTCATCATTACAAGATTACATATTCTGATTGCCTATAATTAAGGGTTGCAGTCAACAATGATTATGTCATGGACCTCATAAAGGTGAGGGAACCTGTTATGCTCTTTTCCAACTCCACAGTTTTATTCTTGGTCTCAGCTAGAGAAGAAATCAAACAATTTACATTTCAACGTTTAGCTCCTCACTTTTTAAGCCAGCTTTCTTATGATCGGCTGTCCTTCACAAATAGAAAGATTGAAAAGCAGGTGGGTGGGACTTCTCACAGCCAGAACTGTGTGCCTTTGATGACCATGTAAGGATACACATGCTCAGTGACATCATACCAAGCCAAGAGTAGAAAAAACAGTGAGAAACCGAGTGTTTAAAGCATTTTGAAGCTTAAGCCTATGCTCATAAAGTTCACATGCACAAACACTTATCTCCTTTATTTAAAATACAACAATTTTTTTAATACATATGACAGATCATATGGAAAAGCATAATAGTTCCTCTTTTTGATTCAAATGTTTTGAAGATTTCTCGTGGAAGAAATAATCACAAATTTAGTCAGTCTCCATTAAGAATAAAATGAACAGCATCTAAACGGACTGGCACTTATACAGTGTTTTTCTACTCTATCTGAGCACTCAAAGCGCTTTTTACTACACGCCTCATTCACCCATTCACACACACAATCACACAGCGCTTTATTCTATGCCGCAATTAACATGCAATTTACTATCACACACACATTCACACTCCGATAGATGCATCGGGAGCAATTTGGGGTTCGGTGTCTTGCCCTAGGACACTTCGACATATAGACTGGAGAATTCAGGGATCAAACCGCCGACCTTCGTGTTCTACCTCCTGAGCCATAGCTGTCTACTGATAAGGAAGAATTTTTAAACAGTGAAAGGCACGGTCTCCATCCATCCTTCCATCCATCTGTTCTCTGCCACTTATCTGGGTCCAGGTTGCAGGGGCAACAGTCTCAGCAGACATACCTAGACCTTACTGTCCCCAGCCACCTCTTTCAGCAATTCCAGTGGGACACCAAGGTGATCCCAAGCTATATGAGATCTTTCCAGCATGTTCTACCCCAGACCTGCTCCCAGTATGGCTTGCCAGAAATACCTCACCTTGGAGGCACCCAGAAGACAACCTAATCAGATGCCCTTTAGATATGGACAAGTAGAAGTTCTACTCTGAGTAAAATCCAGAAAGGTAAATCTCCTCACCCATTATCTAAGATAGAGCCTGGCCACCCTGCTGAGGAAGCTCATTTCCGCCACTTGTATTTGCAATCTCATTCTTCCAATCGCTACCCAAAGCTTGTGGCCACAGGTGTAGGTAGGAAGGTAGCTCGACCGGTAAATGCCGACAACGCATCTCAGCACGCTGCATCACAACAGCGTGTCATGCAGACCATTGAAAGCTATGCCCAGCCTCCCTCTTCTTCAACGACTAGCTTACCTTTGGCACAGGCCTAATTAGCTCCCTGAAGCTTAACGCTGCATTTCATTTGACTCAAAACTCGGATGTCTGAGTTGGGAATGACATCACTTCTGAGTTGACCACATTTCAGTAAACTGGCTATTTTTCCTCAGCAAGGTAGAACAATTAAGCCATAGCAATGCCTGCAGTACAATGTAATGCCATTTTTTTGTGCTTTAAAACACCACTGCAGCACGTTCACGGATAGAGCCTTGTTGGTGTCTAATGTATAGCTTATTGAGTGAGTCAAAAGTACACACATTCCCTACTCAAGTAGAAGTACAAACAGAAAAAATACTGCATTTTAGTAACACCCCAAAGTGGCTTACAGAAGCACAGCGACTGTGAGCAGGCTAAAGCAGCTTAAATATGAGACACATTGAAGGGCGAGGCACTCTGAGCCTTCAGATGACGTGGGCTCACACTGAGATCAGCTGATATGCCAGGAATGAACCTGAGCTTGACTTTGTGGCCTGCCTAAACTAACTCTATGTGCTTTTATGTACTGAACAACTCTTATAGCTGTAAATAATAAAAATATACTTTTCAATAAGGAATAGGCGTTAAGAAAACAGTTTATATCGTAATGTAAATTTTAAAACCAATTTAAACCTTTTTTTTTTTTTTTTTTTGCAAAAACGGGCCTCCCTTAAACAGCCACAGTAGATTTGGCTTCTTTGTGGCCTTTGGTGGCCACGTTGGAGTGAAGCCCCCCGAGGCTGCCTGCCTGCCTCAGAGGATGTCAGAGCTGCCTGTCAGTGTGACGCTGCTCAGATGGCCATGTTTACTGCACTCCAGAGTGAGTATTTACTGCAGTCGACAGGGCTGGCAGACCCCACTGTCACAGCAAATGGTGCTGTTGGGAAAACAAACATTTGTAATGAGACTCTATCTGTCAATTGAGACTGCGGAAAACCACTTCACTCCAAAACACCAAGGAGAACTTGTGCATCAAGTTTCATCTCAGAGCAACGCACGTTTGACATTTTTGGTTTCGTTTTGGCGCAGATGCTGAATGTGACCTAACTGTAATTAATTTAAATGCTGTTGGTTCCATCACTCATGTGTCGAGCCGGAGCAGCTTGACGGAGTGACTTGGGTGCTTAACCTGAAGGATGATGATTTAATAGGCTTTCTACATGAAATGATGTAAACCTGGTGTCTGGGAAAGGCTGACACACGATTATTCATGTCTGTGGCGGTACATACTGTGACTCTAACGCTTCCACAAAGCCTCAGCTGAACTGCTGACGGTGCTGCTGATTTTTGCCGGGATAAAAAAGACCGTGCCTCAGTAATCTGCAGATCGGAGCGAATCAGGGAATTTGTCAAAATGAAGTCGCTGCCGTTATCTTCGCTACATCCTGATGTGGGCAAGGATAAGGTGTTGCTAAGTCCACTGAGGAGGATGATGTAATTTCCAGTCGAGCATGCTTATTTTCTCCTTCCCCCCCCTCTCTTCTGGCCTATGCATGTGTGTGTGTGTAGGCATGTATGTGAGCGATCACCTTCATGTCTCTGTACCCCTGTGAGCAGTAAGGAAGAGGATTAATATTTAATGAGGAGCAGCGTGGCTCCTCTTTTCTGTCTCAGATCGCTTTCCAGGACAGGGAGTCTCTCATGATCATAGCAGCATGTGTACAGGCAGCTCAGGGTGAGAAAAAGTCACACACATGCACACATGCACAAACACACTTTCACCTGGAAGTAACTGCAGATGTCATGTAGTTTCCAACTGCACATGCACGTGTTATTTCTTTCTCCTCAGCAGCACAGATATGAGGGACACTGTTGCTTACAGTTGTGCGTTTGTAACCAGCCTTTTTTTTTGCGCGTGTGTGTCACACCATTACATCATCACAGCGAGGGCCGACGCTGTGCCGGTCTTTAGGATGACTGCATGAACAAGTTGTGAAAATGAATCTATTATTTACCCACAGTGCTCCTCATACCACTCGCTGCGGGGCAGCCTGGCCTGCAAAGTCATCACACAATGCTGTAGCACTGAGAAGCACACGTCTGGAAATGAAATGAATTTCCAGCCTACAGAGCTCTCCTTCTCGTGCCACATGTGTGAACTGATCACTGAACAAAATCAAATCATCTTTGCCTTCCATGGCGCCATGCCAATTCGAGTCAAATTAAGACAATAAAATGGTGAAATTAGTTGGCCAGCCTGATTAAATTCTGTAAAAATGAACACAGATGGTAAAAAGTGCACTACATGTTGTGGGTATGTGGACATTAGTTCATGGGATTAAAAGCAGAACTTGAACACAGACCTGGGTGTCATTTCAAATATCTCAAATACATTGCCAATGTGAGACTTGCTAGAGCCTTGTCTGTATATTTTTCTGCATTTTCAGTGTAAACTTTTTTGGTTTTTGAGCAAGAGATGTAAAATAATTTCCCAAACTTCAAGTTTATCCAGCCAAAGAATCTGTCATCCATCTATCCATCCATCCATCCATCCTTCCATCCATCCACATTTCAGAAGAATCCCTACTCTTCCTCTTCCATCTTCACCCAAATTGTGATCAAGGTCAAGGTCGAATGTATAATTTTACAGACACTTCACACAAGAATTCCTTCCTCATACGTTACATTCCCACTGCAGGCAAAAGTGTCCTGAATCGGGCATCATAATTCTGTGCCGGCGGAGACGAGAGGCAGTAAGAGCAAATGTCAACAATGCACAAAACAAGCATGACAGACAGCGTTGATAGTCACTGCAAAGAAAGTGAGGCTTTACTCACATGCTGATATGTGTCGCATCCATATTTACTTCCGTTTAAAAAAAAAGCATGCTCTGTGTGATGTCATATGTGCGTCACTTCAAGTCTGGAGACTGTTCACCCTGGAGCCTGATAGCGGTCGCATTTACACTATAATGTGAACGACCACGCAAAAAAATCGGATCTCAGCAAAAAATCGGAATTGCCTTAGAGTTTAAGGCTACATTCCCACATATATTAATGAAACTTCCCTGCAGTGATCACCTCATGGGTCTTTAACCAAGCTGTGCTCAAGCTCAATGTTTAGGTCACATGTCATTTTTCGGGCACTTTTCCAGTTTCGCAAGAATCACCACTCCTAAAGCCCCAATCCCACACATGCAAAAGTGATTTCAATAAGAAAAGATAATTAGCAGAATATGAACATAATTTATTGAGTGACTGAATGTGAATAATGAATTGTGAATTAGCTCATGCTTACTGAGTTACTGAGAATTGTGAATAAATAAATTAGCAACATGGCAGAGAGGAGTCCAGCAGTGGTAGGAAGAAAGATAGGACCCCCTGGAGTCTAGACGCTGATGGTGAAGGTGGAGATGAAGCTGGAGATTATTTGGAAGAGGATCTGGGTAACCAGGATGAGGTGGAGGTGGGTCTCACAAACGAGTCTGTAAAGCAGAATGACAGAAAAGCAATAGGATTTAAAGCATACGGAACAGAGGCTGATTGGCTCGCATATGGCGAGCAAGAAAATGATTGGGTCAGAGGGGTGAGGACAGAATAGGGTTTGACAGAGCGGGAAAGTGGCAGAGATAAAAGGAGTAGACTGACAGCCCAGACAACCAGGGATGCAGGCAGATGCGTGAATACAGATCTTCCTTACTGAACTTACACCCAAGCTTCAATACAATCAACACAAATTCAATTTATAATTAATCCCAACTATGTCCTAAGTACTTCATGATTAAATATGTAATTTGCAAGACTTCGTAAGCACCACATTTTTCCCGCAGATATCGGGGTGCCAGTTTTAAAACTCAGATTTCATAAACCTTTGCAATACATACAGTGGTCTTGTAGGCTGTTGTAATTGCTTTGTAAATACTATAAATGCATCTTAATCTACCATAACCACATCGGGCAATTTTTTTTTCCCCAGCAAAGTATCACAAATGTTCTCAAAGCAGTTACAAGTCAGGTATGACACCTCGCCTCATGAAAGTCATAAATACCTCGTAACATGTCATGTGAATTCAAAACATTTTTCATTTCCTAAACAATTCGTCACATTTAGTGTGTTTGTTGTAACTGCTCTGAAATGGTTCGCAGAGAGTCCTAAACGCATCATAACCATTTCTTATCCATGTCTTATCAACTGTGTTTTTTCATAATCAATTCCCATACATGGGCTCAGGACTTAAGAGTATTGGTCTTTACTGTAATGTTAATAAAATGAGCTTGCATGTGCCCCTCTGCTATCTGACATACACACCTAAATGCCATCTTCAGGTTTATTTATGGCATAATAATGTCTTAAGCTCAGTTAGTGGCAGTCAAGAACAAAGGGCCATTGTCTTGGATATGACCGTTTGTGAGCCTCCTTGTCTTCTCCCTGGATTTTTAGTCTCATTAGTTTGTGCACTACAGCCAACCAATAATAAAATGTATCACTTTCTTTCTGTACTTTACACATTATGATAACCTGTGAATTGTGAGGGATCGTGAGCCAGATAGGCTACTATGTCACTGATGTCATGTTATCTTTATTGGTGTGGAAATTAGCCATTTAGACAAGTCATCAGGAAGTCACAAGAATAACAAACCACAGTTTGTTATTTTTAGTGTATTATACATATTAACCCCCTAACACTCTGCTTTTGTATTATGAAGGTTATCAGCCAATTCTGAAGGAAATTTTTCATGATTTGAAAGCATAAAACCCCATGGTTTACACAGCAGCAGCAGCAGTAGGTTTTTTTAAGTGGACAGAAGTGTTGGGTTGCACCTCTTAATTACTGAATTCAGCCCCATTGGCACAGGTGTGTAAATCAAGCACCTAGCCATGCAGTCTGCCTTTATAAAAATATGCAAGAAAATAGATCATTTTAAAGAGTTCACTGAATTCAGGCTTGGTATTCGGTTTGTGAAATTTCTTCTCTCCTAGATATTCCACGATAATCTGTAAGTGGCATTACTGCAAAATGGAAGGAACCACAGTAACTCAGCCAGGAAGTGGCAGACCATGTAAAGTTACTGCGTGGGGTCATTGAGTGCTGAGGCATGCAGTGCTAAAGGTGCCAACACTCTGCTGACTCAATAACTGCGGAGTTCCAAACCTCATCTGACATTAACATCAACTCATGGAGCTTCAGCATAATGCTATAGGTTTGTTTTTACTGGGGTGGCCCTAGGTCCCTTAGTTCCGGTCAAGGGAAATCTTAATGCATCCAATTTCCAAGACATTTAAAAAAAATTTAAGCTTCCAATACTGTGTGAACAGTTTGTGGAAAGTCCTATTTCTGTTCCATCTTGACTGTGCCCCATAAATGCACGTTTGGATGAGTTTGGTGTAGAAGAATTTGACTACCCCGTGCAGAGCCCTGACCCCAACTCCACTGAACACCTTTGAGCTGAACTAGAAAAGAGATTGCGAGCAAGGCACTCTTGTCCAACATCGTCTGACCTCACAAATGCTCTTCAGGATGACTCCATATTAATGCCTCTGGATTTATAATGGGAATACATGAAAGTTCCTGTAGGTGTAATGTTCAAGTGGCCCAATACTTTTTGCCCATATAGTGTACATTTAGGTGAATATTGCTATACTGTTTCTTGTATTTGTGCTAAGCTAAGCTAAGTGGCTGCAATCTCTAGCTTCATATTTACAGAGTGATATTGATCTTCTCACTGAACACTCATTTGCTGAGTAAAAATGCAAACTTCGCTCACAGCAGACAACAGTATCCTTTTAAAGCAGGTCCAGTTTGCACGAGACCAGACGCAGATGCAGCGGCAACCAGTCTTTTCTTTCCATGATACACATCGGTCTTCCACGTCGTCATTTGTACATGCAACAATATAATTCATTTGCTTTCTTCTGTGCATCTGATTCAGTTTTCTAATGTTGCTGAATTTAAAAAAAAAAAACACCCAGTTCGTTCTCCTGAGCTTTTTCATCATACGGAGCAGATTTGACAGCACGCTGACTATCTGGATTCTTTTCAGCCAGAAATTATGTTGTAAAAGTATAATTTCTCATTGTCTTGCGCTCAGATTGTGGGCTTTATTTCCCGTTCAGTTATCTTGTTGTGAGAGCTGCACTCGCTTGAAGGCTTTTTCTTCGTACACCTTTGCATCTGCTTTCATTTCGCCGCCTTGTCACTGCTGCTGTGGATGTGCCCTTGAAAGGTCACTTGACAAGACTGACATTTGTTGATTGTTGCGCGCATTCCATTTCTCTCATTTACTATGTGGAGTCAGACGTGCTCTGTGTGTCAGTCTCAACCAGCAAATGTAGGTCATACTCCTCTCTCCAAACGTCATCCGTCAGAAATGTGCTTGTAGTACGCAGAGAGACAGGCTCGTCAGTGCAAACGCTAACCACATAGAGGCTTAATTAAAATGATTACCCAACAGAATTAAGTACCGATCAGACAGCCTGTCATCTTCTCTAACCCGAACCCCTTCCATTGCTTCTCCCAGGCCACGATATTAAATTTCCTTAGCAGCTGCGTGGGGATTTAACTGAAGAAAAAAAGACACGGGGGGAAGGATGGGAAGGGGAATCAGAAGAGGCAGTGAAGAATCAGTGGTGGCGAAAACGGTGTGCAAGACGATGTTTGTCTTATATCGGGGGGCGGGGGGGGTGAAGGATGGGGGTGGCTTGCAAGCACACATGCACCCACACATGTGCACGTGTGCACACAGCTAGCAGCATTTACATAGATGTAATGAAACAGGGAATGGGATGAAAACATGCCTCCATCCATCTAGACATCTCGCCTCCCCCTGTTTTTTACTCCCTTCCTCCTCCCAGCATGCCGTGCTGCTCACTGCTGCAGCAGGGCAAGAGATGACATGTGGACACTCAGTGAATTGCCAATCTCCACCAAGAGAGAGGGGGGAGGTGCGGGGAGACCGAGGGGAGGTGGTTTGACGCATCCAGACTGCAACCATTGGCTTCTTTTTCCTACATTAAAGATTAGAGGGGGGGGGAAAGAACTGCAGAGAAGCACTACACTGAATACTGGATGTGTCCCCCTCTATCCCCACACACACAAACACACACCTCTCCCTCTCCTCCCACACCTCACCCCTTTTCCCCCTCTCACACTACCTACAACACCACCCCCACCCACCCACAAACACACACACACACACACACACATACACACACATACTTTTAGCTCAGGAAGAGAAATCAATAGCCACAAATTAATCATTCTGCCTTAGGCCGACCAAGGAGGTAGGTGGATGGAGAATTGGGGGGGGCAGACAGCATAGAGAGGCATTTAGAGAGCTACAGAAAGGTATTATGAGCGATTTCTCAAGATGTTAAGAATTTGGAGATTTTTGGGACCACACACACACAAATAAGTAGATAGTTGAAACTGCAGCACTTTAAGGGAGCCAGAGAGTTGGATATTTATCTGCTTCGCCCGCCCCCTTCAAGTGCAAAAAGCTGTCGTCCAGCTTTTTGAAAGCAAAAAGTTCATTGTATATTGTTGTCCCAGGTGAAGGTGTTTAAGTATCTTGGGGTCTTGTAAGTGGATCAGGAGACTGACGGATGGATTGGTGCTGTGTGTCCTGTGATGGGGATGCTGTACCAGTCGGTTGTGTTGAAGAGAGAGCTAAGGGTGAAAGCGAAACTGTTAATGTAGGGATCAATCTAAGTTCCTACCCTCACCTGTGGCAACGGGCTTTGGGTAGTCACCAAAAGAATGAAGCTTCCTCTGAAGGGTGGCAGGGTTCAGCCTTAAAGATTTGGTCAGAAGCTCATTTGAGAGAGGCTCAGAGTAGAGACTCTCCTCCACATAAAAAGGAGCCAGTTGTTGTGATTTGAGCATCTGAACAGGATGCCTCCTAGCCATCTTGTAGATGAGATGTTTTGGACATGTCCTACCAGGAAGAGGCCCTAAGGAAGCCCCTGGACATGCTGAAGAGATTACATCTCTCAGGTAGCTTGGGAGCACCTTAGAGTTCCAGCCTAAGTGAGTTGGACAAAGTAGCTGGGGAGAGGGGTGTCTGGGTGTCTTTGCTTGGCCTGATGCAATCCGCACCTGGATAACTGGCAGAAAAGGGTGGATGGATGTAAGTTCATTCAGTTAAAAGCTTCATTACCTTTAGAAGTTCAGTGTTCAGCATTCTTCAGCGCTTTTGACAATGCCATGTTGCTTTTTTAGAGAAGTTATATTTAGATGAAAGGGTGGAGTGCAGTGGTACGCACATACACCTTTCAAGCAAAAGGTCTCTGGTTTGATTCCAGGTGGGCACTCAAGCCCCTCTTACCATGGAGGATTGCATGAGGAAGGGCATCCAGCATAAAACGTTTGCAAAATTAATGATGTGGACTAATGTTATACTGACCTCTTGGGGAAAATACAAGGGACCACCCAAAGTTATATTTCTTTTTTCTTTATTTTTTGTCAATTTACTGTTTGTTGTAAAATTATGAACATCAACTAAGCAATTTCATAACTCAACCACATAATTTATAAGAATATACGTTTTTAAATTAGTTAGTATGCGTAATGTTGTGTCTTGCGGACACAGGTGATCCAAAGTATAACACAAAGCATTAAATGATATTTTAAGGTGGCAGAATTAAATCCCTTTCACTTAGCACCATCTGGCCATGTTTAATCTGAAATAATCATAAAATGCAACAGCATAAAATGCTGTAACTTTAAAAAAGAATAAATAAAATTTCATTACAGTGGTGCTAGATTCTTAGAAAACAGTCAGCTTTGATAACAGACTTTTTCTAGTTTTGCTGTGGAGGGTAATCTCCAGTGCATTGCCCGTCCTTTACACACAGCTGCAAATCTCCGAACAGGGAAGGAGAAAAACTGTGTTCCATTTACAGAGGTTAACAGCAGACTTTCAAAGTCAAAGTCCTAGCTCTGGCTAGCGACTGACCGTCCAGCTAGGGCTGCACTTATTACACTGCTAAGTCAACAAACCCTGCCCATAACATTTCTTGAGTGATCCTTTAGCAAAGACTACTAACTGAGGGATGCCATATACAGCAGTCCTGCTGCATAGACTAAATGCAGCTCATCAAGTTGAAATAAGAAGCTGCAAATTTCTTTTATCTCTGTAGAGGATTGCGATGTAGCCTATATGTTCAGCGTGTGCTGGAGCAGGAAATGTTTGTAGGATATTTGGGTCTGTAATGAAAGAGGATCATCATCATCAGAGATGGGGAAATCTCCCCCAATTCTCTCTGGCAAATTGCACCCTAATAAAAACAAACAAACAAACAAACTGATTAGTACTAAGTAACAGTGTTGTAGAATTTTAGACTTCTTGGACACTCACGGTAAGCCAGTTTATTTGTGGAAAAAAGTATAAAGGCACCAACAGCACAAACATGATCAAGAGATTCAGTTCAGAATTAGCAGAAATGCAGACAGCGATCCAGCTCCTTGTTTCAGCATGTCTGTCAATCAAAGTGGCCCGCATCCTTACTTTAAACCTAACCTGTCTTCAAAAGGATTGAATTATAAAATAATTACCCCCCTCCACACACACGCACATCCACACACACACACACACACACACACACACACACACACACACACACACACACACAAATCTTAGACAACGCCTACTCTGAATCGGATGTCCTCATTTTTCTTAATTATGAAAATGCTTTCCAAAATCTGGCAGCTGAGACGGGTTTATTGTCAAAAAAAGACTAGTCACAGATGCAAAAAAAAGATCTCTTTCTCATGAGAACAATGCTTGTGTCAAGTAATTACCCAAAGTATTTTTTAAAATAAGTGAAACCTGCTTAAAAGTGCAGCACCAGTTAACAGCTTTAACCAATAATTAGAAGCCATTTATGTTCAGCTGGATTAAAGTTACTGACCTTCTGTTTAGTTAGAGAAAATGAAACAATCTAAAGATGGCCATGAATGAATTCTGATGGTTTTCCTTATCTCATCTTTTCATGCTTTGGTTCTACAACTAAATTTGATGTTAAAAAAAACAGTTCTCCTCAAATCAAATATAGTGCTATTTATCCATCTAGATTTTTTAATGTAAGTTGACTAATTGTGGAGATATCGCCTGAAGATATCTTTGTCTTCTCTTACAAACAGTCATGTAAAAAACTAGGTTTTCACAGGGGTCTATGCAGTCCTGCGAAATACCAAGAACACACTTACTGCTACCATAGGAATTAAGAGGGTAAATAGCAGCCAGGTGGTGCTAATCAAATGATCTGATTAACTGATTATCAGCAAATGTGACCACCTTTATAAAAGTAGAAGTTTTGGCACTTTGCTGTCTGGAGCATTCAGGTGTGTTACCACAATGCCACGATTTTCCCAGTAAATTCACCCCAAGGTCAGATCGTACAATGCTCAGAGAAATTTTGAAAAACCCAAGAGCTACATCTAAGACTCTACAGACTTCAGTTAGCATGTTGAATGTGGATGTTCATGATAGTATATTTAGAAAATCTTTGAACAAGTAAGGCTTGTTTAGAAGGGTTGCCAGGAGAACGCCTCTTCTCTCTAAAAAGAACATGGCAGCACAGCTTAGATTTATGAAGTTACATCTGAACAAACCATAAGATTTCTGGAATAAGACAAGACCGAAGTGGAAATGTTCGTCCATAATGCATAGTGTCACATTTGGAGAAAACCAAACACAGCATACCAGCACAAACACCTGATACCAACTGTCAAACATGGTGGTGGAGGGGAAATCACATGGGCTTCTTTTGCAGCCACAGAACTTGGGTACCTTGCAGCCATTGAGTTAACCATGAACTCCTCTGTATACCAAAGGATTCTTGGGTAAAATGTGAGGCCAGCTGTCTGACAGCTAAAGCTTGGGTGAAACTGGGCCATACAAGAGAATAATGATTCCAAGCTCAGCAGCGAATCTACATCAGAATGGCTGAAAAATGCAATGACCCAGCCAAAGCCCAGACCTCAACCCAACTGAAGTACTGCAGCAGGCCGTTAAAAGAGCTGTGCAGGGGATTTTTTTTCACATGACTGTATTAAAGCATCACATCCAAATGTGTCGTAATACTACTCTACACTCTCTAAAACAATCATCTTCTTGTCTTTAGGACGTTCAGCTTTGAAAATGGGTCACGTATTTACAGCTTCAACTAAAATTTCTTTCATAAATAAAAAGGAAAAAAAGCTCCATAATTTCCTCACAGCTTGCCAGTTACCTGATGTTTGTCTTTTCATGGGAAAAATACAGAACACTGCTGATCCAATTCTTTAATTGAACAAAAAATGGTGCTTCCTTTGTATTTCTTCAGTTTTCACCCAAAAAACAAAAAGGAGAAGCAATTTGATACCTGGAAAGATGGGGACTGCGAGTTATACTGCCAACCCAATGACTGAAAAACAAATGCTTTTCCTCTTTAGCACTGGTAACTTAATGTGACCGAGTCACAATGGGGACAAAATGGTATGAAATGATTCACTACAAGCTTTAAATCCATTGACATGACATCCTTAAAAGTGACTAGGTGTGTTTAAAATTAGGCTGTCCTGCTGATACAGAAACAAATGCAAAGCAATAATTCAAAGATTGAGAACTGCAAACGCATGTCAGCTGCCTCCCTCATAAAAACAGTGAAGGAAAAAAAAATTTGAAAACATAAGCAAAAAAGAAAATGCAAATTTTCTCACTGCTTTAAGTTTGCCTACTTTTTAGAAGAAAACACCTTAAAGCGGACAGGACTGCAACTTAAAAAGAAAATGGCAGCTGTATTTTAGGTCCTCGTGGACTTAACTTGCACTCAAACTGAACTTGTGACTTATCTACGGTTGATTTAGGCAGATTCTCATGGCAAGCCTGACTGCACCAGCAGTGTTTAACTGTAATATAATCTAAATTACTCACAGTCTTGTACTTGACTATATACTCCACAATGGGCATCCCTCCATCGTCCTGCTTGACCAGCCCCAGCCGGTAGGCCTTGCCCACTCCTCTCTGCCCGTGGACTGCTGGTGGACTTGGCTCTCCTGAGGGAGACGTAGGGAGAGGCTTCAGCAGAGATGCAAAACAATATGTCTTTGTGTGTGTTTTTGTCTGTGTGTCTAGTGTGCATTCCCAAGGAGGGGAGCAGGTGGCAACGTGAGATATGAGATAAGGATGCAGTACAAGGGGAAAGAAGGCTTTAAGCTGAATTAAATTCAAATTACAAGGTAACTCCCACTGTCTGACTATAATTAATGTTGACTGGAGGTTTTTATTATTCACTGTATTTTGCTAATTGGGTCTTTCTAACATTCATTTTGAGTAGCTGCACTGCCATATAATATTAAAGATGGAAACACTTTTCTCGTGGCCTTGCCTGGATTTACTGCAATCCTGCTGTGCCAGATTGCTAGAATAAATAACATGCTTATCATAAAACCCCTGCAGTGCATAATTTTTAATGCAGCAGTTTTACATCAAGACACAAATTTGACAGGATCTATTTCCAAGCCCAAATAATCTGAATTCATATCAGTGAAATAGGAGGAGGTTGAAACCATCTCTGATATAAACATGCCAGGGCTGCACCGGATAGTAAATAGGCCTCATTTCACTAAGGTGCTGGTGCTTTGAATTGATTTTTGAAGAATGTTTGCATTTCTATCACATATTTCTATTATGATTTTTAAAATAATAGTCTAAAAATATTCATGTCCATTTTCCACTGCCGTTTAATCTGTTTACGGTCCCATCTTTTGTTTAACTGCTGAGATATGCTGGTCATTAACAATTAACCCACTCTAACTGCTACAAAATTATTTCAGACTGTTTTTTTCAGTCCAGAGACAAATAATGAGATAATGTGAGTAGCATTAAGACTAGTTCTCATAGTATTAGGTTCAGAGCCTAACAAGTTGAGCTCTTATTTTGAAGAATGGGTCACAGATGTATGCAACAGGGACTTACGGATGGGTAAAGTCTGGAAGGTCTCTGTGTGGCTGAACTCTCCCTGACCCTTTCCATTGACAGCTGCCACGCGAACCTCGTACGTCGTGTTGGGCTCCAGTCCTGTCAGCACCACCGTGGCTGCAGAGAGACAGAAACAGACATCATGTCACCTGGAAATATGTGGCAACCATCAATCATGCAGATAGCAAAGCAAATCATTAAGAAAGGGAGTTTGTTTTGTAGCTGAAGCTACAAAATAGACATTATTATTTATCAGGGTTTTTGATATTGTTTGGAGAAAAGCAGAAACAGCCATGACATCCAGTTTGGTGGTCTTTTTAAGGATATAAAAAAAATGTCACATCTCATTCTTTGCTGCTGCTGTTTAGAGCCTTCCACCATCCTAGCATTCACCCATATTATCCAGGTTCCACATAACTGCCCAGCTGCACATGTAATATACAGTTAGGCTAAGGACACCTTTTCTCTAATTTTCCCTCTGTACACCATCAAACAGCTGTGATTTATATGTAGAATTTCAACATTAATTCAAAGGGTTTAACAAAAGAATTGTATTAACTGTTTAGAAATCACAGCCATTTGTATACATAGCCCTCAGTTTCAAATGGCTCAAAAGTAATGGGACAACTGACTAACATGCAGTTTCATAGTCAGGTGAGGCAACTAGGCAAATAAAATATTTGGAGGTCATTCCAAGTGTTGAACTTGCATATGGTAGCTATTTACCTCTTAAGACCTCTTGAGATGAAGTCCAAAGAGATGTTGATGCAAGTGAAATAGCACTCTCAGAGACAGCAAAAACTTTAGAGGTGGCCAAATCTACAAGCTGGAATATTCGTAAAAAGGAATGCACTGGCCAGTTCTGCCACACTTAAAGGTCTGAAAGACCACAGAGGACAACTAAAGTGGACAATAGAATAATTTTTTTACATGATTAAGGAAAAAACCCATTTACGACATCGAGACAATAGAAACACACGCTTGAGGATGTAGGTCTATTGAAGTCCAAAATCATGAGACATGGAGGGTTTACGTGCAAACCACACATTACACTGAACAGGAAGGCCAGATTAGGTTTAATCAGAAAACATCTATAAGAGCCTGCCCAGGTCTGGAAGAAGTTCCTTGGACTGATGAAACCAAGATGAACTTATACCAGAATGATGGGAACAGAAAAATATGGAGAAGGAAAGGAACAGCTTGTGATCTGAAGCATACCACATCATCTGTCAAACATGCTGGAGGCAATGTTAAAGCATGGGCCTGTATAGCTGCCAGGAGACCCAGGTACTAGTGCTTCTTGAAAATGTGACTGCTGATAGGAGTAGCAGGGTGTATTCTGAAATGTACAGAGCTATATGCTGCTCAGATTCAGCCAAGGCTAAAAAAGTGACTGGATAGTACTTCACAGTGGAAATACATTTTTAAAAATGTACTCAATGTTCCAAGTCTAAAAGCCTTAAATGTATTCCTAAAATATGACATAGCAGCACTACAGTAAATTATCAACGCTAAAAAAAATCAGATTTTGAAATTCATCTACAACAAACTCATAGTAAACAATATATTCAAAAGCTTGATGTGTCTGACTCTAATGAAACCACAGTAAAATATCTGATAGAATATCAATAGTATATCAACCTGGAGAGCTGTGTGATGCATTGCATTCATACTGTAAATTACATCTATTATTGAAGAAAACAGGCAATCTCATTATCAGACCACATTACAGATTCCTATTTAAATTCTACAGTCACTAGAGCCTATTTGCATAACCGTCACAACTCAGAAAATCTGGGAGAGAGTCGGTACTGTAATGAGCTTGAGTGAAAGTTGTTGTTTTTGTTAGTTTGCACAAATTAAATACTTGAATGGTAATAGGTGTTTTTGCAGTTCTTTAGTCCTGAAACTGAAAACAAATTTTGCAATTTGCAGCCGTGCTAGGTTAATTCCAGGCTATAAGCAGACATTTCAATTTGGGCAAAAGCATTCAAATGAAACGAGGCCAGGCCTCTCATTATATTGAAGAGTTTATTGAGGTAAGATTTTCTGCTGAGGTTATCTGAAATGCTTCTCTGATTATATGATGCCGATTGATATGGCTTGTAATTAGTGTGTAATTTTAATATTTCAGTCCTAATTTTGACTATAGACCAAAATTATCTATATCACAATCTTCTGCTGTGTTCTTTTTGTTTTTAAACATTCTTTTTCTCTATATGTGACATATATATTTTCAAGTTCACTGTTAAAGTGCTGCCTCCTGTTTAGTATTCACCTCACTGCATCTCCATACTTTAATTGACTCTGAAATGAGGGGATATTAGTGATAAGCCCTTCAGGTTTGTCAGACCTGCTTATCACCCAACCATTCGTCCTCTGGCTTCCATTTTTCATCCATCCATCCATCCTTCACCTCGTGGTGTACTTTCCACCAACAGGCTTGGAAATCAATTTGCAGTCGTAAAGCATGGTAAGAGGAGGACCGCGGTCTTTCAGCTCAGACAGCTTCTGGCACTCTCCCCATGAGGTGTTTCAGTGTTGTCATAACCCAACAACATTCAGGGCCAAGGCTTTGAAGGAGTGTAGGGCAGATCGTGCAATACAGTTTTTACTCATGCTTGATCAGTGTGAGTTGGTGCGTGTGGGGCTAGACAGACAGAAATATTGATTAAACCCAGATAGGATAATGTGGTATGCTGAAGCAGAATCTCCCTGTTCTGATAACTAATGGATCCAAGTTTGAAACTATGTGAACAGAAGTACACCTGTGTATCTTGGGAAACCATGCTTTATCAATGTGGAACTAGTGCATGGTGATAATTGTATAATCTATCATTGTCTAGCAATTCATTTAATATGTAATTTTGCTTTCTCTAAATTTTTTTGAGTGAAAGTTTGAGAAGGTAGTTTAAATATTTGACTTTATTGATTACAATTACACATGCAGGTTGCAGAGAGAGTCTTGGCACCACAGAAAATGACTGGTTACATTGTAACCCAGGTTCTGAGTTTCAACATGACAGAGACCTCCTGATATCTGGTCCTTTCTGTGTGGAGTTTTTATGCTCTCTTTGTGTCTGTGTGGGTTTCCTTAGGTACTCTGGCTTTCTCCCATAGTCCAAAGCATGACTGTTAGGTTAAACAGTGATTTTAAATTGGCCTTAGGTGTGAATATAAGGCATGAAGCACTTACGAATATAATATAAAAGTAAAGTACTTTGAGTATGAATTAACACTCGGAAAGCACTATATAAATGCTAGTGCATTCAATTCCAGCACCTTCTTGTTTATGGTCAATCAGTTCAAAAATGACACTGCATGATTATGTGGTAGTGATCTGCCATAAATTGTACTCTGCTTTGTCATTAAAATCATCATTTAATTGTGTTAAATAAGGCTTGAAAGTAGTAACTGTGACCATAAACCTATTAGAAAAGTGTTCACCTAGGTCATAAATGAAGTGAAAATTGGGTTCCCTTTCTGACGGGTTTCAATACAGTCAGATAACTTTTTCAATTGTGGCCCCCTGCTGCTGACTAGAAAGAATGATAAAGAATAAAGTAATATTTTATCCTGTCAATGTCCCTTTTTAAGCACTGGAATGGAAATTTTCTGATATTTTGTATTATATTCAAGGAACGGTGTCAGAATCAATTAACAGAATCCAGCACAATAGAAAACAATAAGTACAATTTTAAATATCAACATTGCGGAGACTATTTCTACAGTAGAATACTGTAAAATTGGAAAAAAAATACACTAAAAAACCTGAAAACCACCATCACTGGAAAAAAGAAGACTTACAGTTAGAAAAATATTGAGTGAAAAACAGTTTTTATTACGGTGATCATAAAATGTAGCATTATTTAATCATCCACAATAATGGATGAACCTGCATGTATATCATATTAACAAACCTTTGGCTTTTCATGAACCAAGCTAAGAATGTAAATAGATGAAAGCTCTGTGACTGATCTGATAAAATTCGGACTGTCTCAGCTATGCAATAGAAATGGATACAGAAAAAGTTCAAGAGAGCTTTTAGCAGATGTCACAATAACATGCAATGGGGTCAACTTTAACAGCTAACGAATGTTCATTCCACTTTACTTAATCGGTGTATATTACAGTGATTTTGAGGGAAGATGTGATGTAAAACAATTACTTTACTAAAGCTATGGAATAAAAATGTACTTAACACTTACTCTGGACACTATGCGACCTCACGTCCCTCCAGTCCTGTGAGCCCACCTCCTTGTACTGGACCAGGTAGTAGCTGATGGGAACACCTCCATGAGAGTCTGGCTTCATAAAAGTTACAGTTGCTAAGCGCTGGGAGACAGCTGACAGACGAACCGAGTATGGATTTGATGGTACGTCTGGAAGCACAATAAAGACATGAGCCAAACATGCAGAGAATTTTCATTTCATTATTTCCCTTTTCAAGCCTGTTGTTTTGGGACGAGTTGTTTTGGTCTGAGTGCTTGGTTAGAGTAGAAAAGTGCTATACAAATACCAGTCCATTTGTATTAAAGCAGCCTTGTCTGAGCCACTTATGTGGTGCCAGGATGTTAAAATCCTGCTGATGCAAAACACTCTTTTCCTTTGCCTCATACACTGATTGTAAAGAAAAAGGGAACAGCTGGATAACGTTGTACAAAAGCACCAGAAATGACTCTTAAATTATTTAATCCATCAAATACTTGATGAGCCATCAAAACTACAAACATCGATCTCATAATGACACTAGCGCCTGCGTTCTTAAAGTGAAAGGGGTCTTTAAATGCTCATTCCAACTCTCCTGTTCAAGCTTTT
Organism: Etroplus canarensis; assembly: GCA_015106775.1. NCBI lineage: Eukaryota > Metazoa > Chordata > Actinopteri > Cichliformes > Cichlidae > Etroplus > Etroplus canarensis. The sequence continues at coordinate 9,748 of VUQH01070372.1, read as the reverse complement.
ATAGCCTATTCAACCTTCCTAACACTTATAAATACACCTGGTGTCAAGGAATGAATCAGCCACCGCTAATGGGTAAAAAAAAATGTATGAACCAGGGTTATAGGTTAATGCCTTCACAACATTTCCACACAATACACTGATACTGACATATTTTAATCTAAAACAAAAAAGTTAGCAAAGGCTGGCTGGCTGGCTGGTTGGCTGGCTGGCTGGCTGGCTGGCTGGCTGGCTGACTGACTGAACAAAATTTCCACCCCAGTAGATAATACCACAGTGTCAGTTCTTGCAAGCAAGACAGGCCACAAAGTCAGGCTTAGCCTGAAATCCAAGGTTACTAGATGATAAAAGATCATGTCAATGCGAGTACCAGTTGATGGCTCGGCTGATACCTTTCTACACATCTAGTTAGGAAGTCTTACATATAGTGTGCTAGTAATGTTTCTTGAGCCTGCCTATAGTTGCAGCTGCCTCTGCAAGCAGCTTTGCAATCCACCTCCATAACAGCTCCTCGTTTTGGTGCTGCATCTGATCAGTCAGTTATTAGTTGGATGTGATGATCTTCTAGTGTGAATAATTTGACTAATATGATACTGAGTGGAAAACTTTTTTTAAACATTGTTGGAGTTGTGTCAAAAAGTTTTTGGAAAATGGCTTTTTTTTTACCTCTGTGCTCCACAGTGGATTTTAAATAAGAAATATAAACTTGCGACTGAAGAGCAGACTTTCAGCTTTAATTCTAGAGGTTTAAAACAATATCAAATTAACTGCTCAGGAGTTTGAGCCATTTTTATAAAAAGTCCACCATTTTCAGAGGCTCAAAAGTAAGTGGGCTAACTAACATGATTCCAAATTTAAGGACCATTTTAATACTTTGATGATAATCCTTTGCAGTTGATGACTACCTGAACTTTAGAACCCATAGACAGAAACCAAATGTTGTTTCCTCCCTTGAGATGCTCTGCCAGACCTTTATTGCAGCTGCCTTCAGTTGCTGTTTGTATGTGGGTCTCTCTGCCTTCAGTTTTGTCTTCAGTAACTGAAAAACTGCTCTATTGGGTTGAGACCAGGTAGCTGACTTGGCCATTAAAAATACCCAATTTCTTTACCTTGAAAAATTCTTTTTGGTTGCTTGTGCATTATGCTTTGGGTGGTTATCTATTCACATGCATTGCCTCAAGATGTTTTATCTGTTTAATTTGTCATGGAATAATAAGGGGACAGTACACTTACCTTAGAACCTATGAAAATGGATGCCATGAATAAAAATTGCTGCAATTCCTAAATAGTTGATGTAAAAACTTTTTGTTAAACCCCTTGAATTAAAGCAAAAAGTCTTTGATCACAATTTGATTTAAAATCCACAGCAGTGGTGTACAGAGGCAAAATTACAAAAACTGTGTCAATGTCCAAATATCTGCAGACATAACTGTAAACACTGGGATTTGCACAATAAGAGCCAATTGCACTAAAAGCATTTTAGATCAAACATAAAAGTACTTTTGATGCCACAGCATCCCAGTACACAAACTAACGATAAACACTGTAAAAGATAAGCTCTCAAAAGACCATTTGAGGGAGTGGAGTCTCTTGTAAGAATGTAGTAATTCAGCTTGAAGCTGAATTACTCTCTCTTTTCATTTTAAGAGAATGGGTAGAACCTTGCAAACATAGCATTTCTTAAGGAGAAGGAGCAATGTTAGACTTTTTTCGGTGGATGTGTAGACGTGGACAAATTATAGATTTGTAGAATGAGATGAAATATAATGCTAGGAAAAAAAATATATATATAATGCTAGGAAACTGTTGTGATTTTGGGTTTCTGTTAGGTAAATTAAGTGATATTTTGTACTTTTTCTTTTTAAGCTTTCCACAAATTGTGTTTATTTAATTCTTTTTATTCAGTCTTGCGTGATGTTCTGGACTGTTTATAGAGATTGTCTTTTCCCTGCTTCTGCTGGATTATTTGCCTCACTGCCTGTTACCCTGTATAACCATTAACTGGTTCTTGATTAAAGATTTGGATTGTTGTCCTGCTTTTTGGTCCTTTTCCTCTGAGATTATTGTAAAAATGGGTGGCAATGTGCAGTTTGATCATGTGTGGTCAACTTTGTTCTCCTTGATATCAAACTTGCTACAATGAAACGCTTCTTCCTAAACAAATAAACCTCATTTCACAAGATTTCTCCAGCATACACCATTGCCATAATAACTCTAGGCCATAAAAAATGTAATAAACAGTAATTCACCTTATTTTGAGGTAAGATGGCACATCACTCAACTACATCTTTCATTTGTCCTTGGACTTGTTTTATTTGTAAATGAACTATTATCTGCAACTTATTTCTCTTTTTTTGGTATTTTTTACTTTGAAAACATCAATGCAAAATTCAAAACAGTCTTACTCACCACAAACATATTTACACACTAAGATGTTTCTCATGGTTTATAATCAAGCCTTGAACCGAGTATGTGGGCGTCTACATGAGATAATGTGAAGTCTCCATTAATGCAAACTTTACTTTCATTCTGAGTGTATTTTTTTGTGTGTCTCTGAGAGTATTTGTGCAGAACAGTAACTGTCAGAACAACTTCTAAAATCCATTGTTTTCTGCAAGACGACATCTTTGGTCAGCTTTTTGCTCACTACTTTTTTCCTTAGCCAGGGCAATTCAATCTGCACTAAAGATAATTAGACTGCACTATTGTGTATTAGCCTGCGCTACCGTAAATTAGGGAGTACTTCAGTTAAATAGCGAGGGGTATGGTAAATCAGCCAGCACTATTTGAGATTAGGTGAGGCTGAATAGGGGTTGGGAGTTGTAGTGGAATTTATCTTCCTGAGAATTGCAAATAAGGCTATTACCATTAGTAGAGAGGTAGAGGGTTACAAAGTAGTTGAATGGCTGGAGTTACTGGGAGAGCAGTTATTCAAAAGGTGCATGTTCCCTGAGACATCCGCACATTTTGGACTTGAAATTAGGTTGCTAGTCTCATTAGCTTAGGTAAGAGGGGTATATAATAGTGGCAGTTCTGCAGACTCACCTGCCTGGGCCAGAATGAACTCCTGGTATCGAACTCCAATGTTGTTTCTGGCTGTGCAGTTGTAACGGCCAAAGTCTCTGTCAGACATAGGAGTCACCTGGATAAATCAAACACAGCTCATTAAAAACAAAAATTTAACTTAGACTTTCCTGTTTAAGCCTTAAATTTGCACATACTGTATAAATGAAAAGCTGCCTCTATTGCACAAACTAATGAGAATTAAAATCCACTGAAAAGTAAAACAGTCATATCAAAGACAACAGCCCTAGTTATTGACTGGCCCTAAGCTACCTTAGGATATTTTTATGCCATGAATAGACCTAATGATGGCATTTATGTACAGATGCCAAAGGAGCACATGGTAATTCTTATTTTATGAACATTACAATTCAGATAAGTACTCAATCAGTAGCAATTCTTGTGAAAATGGAGTCCCCGTGAATCAAAATCAGAATGCAAGAAAATATGACTTTAACCTTGAGCCCAGTTTGTGTAAAGACCCATTAAGTGATCACTGTGTGCAGGTTTCACTAAAAGCTGAGCAATACTTTAGGAGGAGTAGCAATTCTCGTGAAAAAGGAAAACTGCTAGCCAAATAAAAATATGACTTTAAGAAGAATTTGGGTGAAGACCCATTAGATAATCTTTGAGTGTAGGGTTGATTAAATTCTGACCAATAGTTTCGGAGTAGCCCATAGCTCTGCAGAGGATTAAGGTTTAAAGGTCCATATCTTCAGTGCTTTGGTTCATTCTTACTTCTTTAATCAACTTTGTTTTGAGCCACAGGCAGCTGTTTTGTTTTAGTTGATTCATTTCTTGGTTTTGGCAAAACAATCCTAAAAACCATGCACACTACCCACTGCATGGTGCTGGCTTTGTTAGTGACAAGCTGCCTAAAATAATGGAGCCTTAGGGATAAAGACTACTGGGAGTAGGTGGAGACCAAAAAGGGAGCTAAAAGAGAGTGAAGAATTGAAGATTTTTAATATTCATTCACAAAGATAACTATGACTCTAGATTATCTGCAATGTTGCCACATCTGCTGGATGGGTAAAAGAAACAACACAGGTAGCTGTTTTGCTGCCTAAACAGCCAAAACTCGGTAGACATGAACAGTATGAGTTTCTGGAATACTGTTCAAATGATTTTGGAGATCTAGCCCCAGAACAGTTTTCAAAATTTATTCAGTACAAAGAAGTCTTGAGCAACCAGTGTGGGAGCACCATTTACCTCCATTACACTGGGGTCCCAAGAAAACCTGAATGAGTCAAATTTAGGAAGTGTGGCCTGATGTTCCTAAGGATACATCAAGAAAAAGTTTCTGTGTAATTTAACTCATGGTTAGCAACCCAGTATATTCAACCCATTGAAAACATGTTCATTTGAAATTAGAAAAAATCTGCATTTTGTTTGGAACTTGCATTTGATAAATCACACTAATAGATCCAGAATCAAAACAGCTGTGCAACACATTGTTGTCTCACGGTTTGCTTCTGCCAGTTAACTGACACCACCACATGAGGACATGCACTCACCTCCAGCACAGACTTGCCCTCCGCACTGTGTACCCGCATGTTGGTGAATCCATCCATTGAGATGGTGTAGCGCTCTCTCCTCCACAGCATGGTGGCAGGTGGGTTGGACATCACATCACAGCTTATGTTCACTGGATTCCCCTCCCACGAATAATAAATGGTGTGGTTGGTCAGGAACTTTGGTATGTCTGTCCAAAGCAGAGTGATACTGTGTACAGGCCAAGGAGCTTTTGGGACTAAAATGAGGCTTAAATAGCTAAAAGAGTAGTTGCTGCTGTCTCTAGAATATGTGGCAGCCAATTAAACCCTCGAATCAAAGGTGGAGCTGTGCTGGATGATCAAAGACATAAAAAATGACTTGCTGAGGCCTAACCCAATACCTTAAAAGGAGAAGAAAAAACATTCAATTACCGCTTCCTTGACGCCTTCTGCAACGTTAAGAAGAAAAACGTAAATTTAATTGAAGCTACCTATGGGTGCTATGGGTGGGGGTCATCATTATGAACATCTCCCCCAAGAATAAGACTAAAGGATGCAAACAGAAGCTCATTTGCCCTGGCAAATAGAAAGGGCAGTAATGGACGATTGCAGCAGCGAGCTGTTGTGCGGATTTCTTTCGGCCCAGTCAGCCCTGCTCAGTCGGAGAGGCATTATGGTTGTTTTATGCTCGCTTGCAGGATTCCATTAAAGAGATTGATGCCTGGCTCTCTGTCACAGCCGAGGACGTGTTATCCCCCTGCAGCCCGCAGTGACTTAGTAAATGAGTTCATTAGTTCGGTGGCAACGGCTGGCTCAGCCCCTCCACACTCAGACTCTCAGCCTGTGTCTCTCTACAGAGTGCGAGAGCAAGTTGTCAACTGTGGCTCCTGAAAAAGAAGTTTACAGTATAATGGCAGCAACTTTGCTTCATGGTTGGCGAGTGGGTGCATGCATGTAAGATTGTTTTTTGTTTCTGCAGGCCATCAAAGTTTTTCCTAAAATGTCAACTTTTCAAGAACTATGCAAAACAAGTTTTGAGGAGAATCTATGAACCCAGAAGTCACCTCAGCCTGAAGAGGAGAAAATTGGTTTCCATATGACAACAGAGATACTGTTTTCATTTTTCCCTTGCTGTCTCTCTGAATATCTCTGTTTGTCTGGCCTCTTTCTTTGTTGTTCCTCTGAGCTTCAAGGTGGAATCTATGCTACAAATGAAAAAAAATGCACAGAGCCTCACTCGTAATGAACCTAATCATTCCGAGGCCAAAATGGAGATCTTTGCTTCAGAGCTCATTAGGCAGGGGGAGAGCCCACCCCAAATAACCCCAAACAACCAGCACAGAGGAATGGATGCACTCTTTGGGAAGTAGCAGAGCTGTCAGCGGGAGAAAAAGAAAGGCGATGCATGATATCCTCTCACTAATTAACCCTTCTGGAGGCAGAGTGCGTGGTGGGTGACTTGTTTATAATGATATAATGTTTTTCAGGAAGAAAAAAGGACAGAGTATAAAAAGAATTATTAGAACTAAGCTTGGCTGAACTTTTGAACTCTTTAAATGTGTTTGTGTCCCATTTTCAGAACTCAAAACAACTGATGCAAATGCAGAAAACAGTGGCTTGTAAAGGGCTATATCAGGTGACCAGGGCTCCACAAAACCAGGACTCTTCTGCATTTTACCTACAGGTGATGTTACACAACTTGTTGCTTGAATATCTCCAATTCTTAGAAGTCTTCTGTGGACCATACATGCAGTCTAACAAAAAATGCTCATTAGTGTGTTTAAGCACTGATTAGATAATGGATGCACTTACATTCAATGTCCAGAAACATGCTCTTCTGATGACCTCCAATCCTACTGAGTGCCTCACAGTCAAATCGACCCAGATCGGAGAGCCTCACACCGCTGATGGTCAGCACAGACTTGCCGTGACGGCCACGAACTTCAAACCTCCCATCCTGGCTCTGAAGACACAAACACAAGCACCTTATTGCCAGGCACAACAATGACTTTTATGGCAACACCTTATAAATACATCCATACGCAAAAGCCTGGTTAAAGGGGAAGCTCTGGGAGCTCAGATTCCTCTAAATCTTCCATTTCAGACAGTTTTTTCTACTCATGTATATGTCATATAGAGGGGATATCTTTTTATATGCTCACACAGGCACACAGATCTAACTGTAATCACAGAAACCCCACCCACCTGCCATTCAAACCTTCTGTTTGCAAGAGATTAAACTCAAGTAGAGTTCAAAATCAAAAACTCAGAGCTGAAAATGAACATAACAGGTAGTCTTTAAGCAAAGTGCAAAGCTTCTAAAATGCATTTTCCTTCTATGATTTTTCACCAATATACAGTTTATTGTTTCAACTTGGTGTCTCATCACTGATACACTCTGTAGTCAAACAGTGGATAAAGATGAAACGCTACCTCCATTTCAATATACTGTATAGTTATGGCTTCCTTAGATAGGAAAATCTCAGTTAATTTTACAATCCTTAATTTAAATATGAAATTATAAATGTAATAGCACTTCCCCTCCATTAAAAAATCAGTTCAATTTAGTGCATCTGAATTTAATTCAATTCAATTCAGTTTTATTAAATCCACACAATAAAATTTGATATTCTGATTTTAACATGAATGGAAACTGATTGCCCCCAAACTGAAGTAGCACCAACTTAAGAGGCAGTTATACTTTTGATTGTGCAATACTTAGGAAATATAAGTCACATGATATAACAGCATACCAAAGTTTTGTTCTTCTTTTGGCTCCTTCCTCACCACGGCAGATTATATGCTACCATCTCACCCTATCCTTTGCATCCTCTTCTCTCACACCAACCCTCTGCATGTACTCCTTCACTACATCCATTAACCTTCTCTGCGGTCTTCCTCTTTTACTCTACAGTGCCATTTTCAACATCCCTTATCCCTCTTCTGCACACATCTAAACCATCTACAACTTGCCTCCCGGATTGTGTCTTCAAACTGCTCAACCTGTGCTGTCCCTCTGATGTACTCATTTCTAATCCTGCCTGTCCTGGTCACCCCCAGTTAAAATCTCAATATCTTCAAATCTGCCACCTCCAGCTTCGCCTCCTGTCTTTTTGTCAGTGTCACAGTCTCCAAACCATACATCATAGCAGGTCTCATTACCATTGTGTAAACCTTCCCTTTCACTCTTGCTGCTATCCTTCTGTCACAAAGCACCCCGACACTCATCTCCACCCTGCTGCACTCACTTCTTTACCTCTCATGTGCACATGTCCGTTGCTTTGGATGGTTGACCCCAGGTATTTAAACTCATCTACCTTTATTACCTCTACTCCTTGCATCTTCGCCAACTGCCTCACTCTCATTCACACACATATTCTGTCTTGCTGCAACTGATTTTCATGCAGCAAAATAGCTATAATTTATGTGTATTTCAATTAACCTCAGTTCAGTAAATTTCAAAATAAATAAACTTAGAAAATATCAATATTAATAAAATTTTTTCAAGGTTAAGAGTTCTTGTGCGCATATATTACATTATTACACATTTTACAGCTCTCATTTTTTGTTGCATTTCAATGACCCATGCACCTGTAGAGTTACAGGAAAACTGTTTTAATAACACTTGAACAGCAACCCTCAACATGAACATGGAGCAGGAGTCATTCATTGGTACAGGGGTCCACCTTCATTGCTACTGTACATGAACCTTTACACTGTTCTCAGCTGCACAAACACTGGAACCCACATGACAAATCCACAAGAATCAAAACTTAAATAAAGATCACAACACTACTAAATTAAGGACTTAAAGGTAAACATTCAAAGTTATTTGAATCTTTGTGCTTGGCATTACAAAGGATTCATGTACTTCAAGTAGAAATTTTTAATCAAAACATGTATGCACAACTATACTTCTCAATATGTGGGAAACAAGTACAGGTAAAATTCAAAAATAAAACTAGTACAAATTAAGGTATTGACACTAATTCAAATTATGTAAGGGAATTGTTTGTATTTACCATGGACTGGGCAATTAGTTTGAGCATAGAGGTAAACACTGGACAGAAAAGAAATTGAGCTAAATATGAATTAAAGAGTAATAAAGCCTATTTTTAAAGATCTATAAACAAACACCAATTAATTAGATAAAAAATTATAAGAAAAACAAGAAATAACCTACTTTTTTAAGGTTTTACAAGCAGCCCTGATGTCAATAAAGAAAATGTTCATGTAAAGTCAGAAGACTTGCTGCTTTCTGAGGGATTTCTTGGTTGCAAAACGCATCCAGATCTCTTTGTTTCACTCTCATGATCTTAGAACAAATTTTAACAATGCTGTTCAGACTGTTGTGAGGCTGTGAAACCAGCAGATAAAAAGGAAAAACTCAAGAGAGTCAACATTGCAGTGTCATCAGAAAATGTAATCAAGAACCTGTTCTCTTGATTGCTTCTGCATCCATCAGTGTACATAATAAAAAGTAAGAGGGAGAAAGGATGCGTCCTTGCTGAGAGCCTGTGGACAATACTACAGGGTCAGAGAAACAGCTATTTGCTTTTCTCTGTAATGGCTTTAGATGGTTTTTTTTTTTGTTTTATTGTTTTTATTGGCTCACTTTAATCTGGCCAGAAGACAACAGCTGAAAATGAGCGATAATGCCAACACCACAAAGTATAGTTATGTTGAATAATGTGCATTTTCCCTGACAAAAGAACTAGTTTAAAAAATATAATAGTAATAATCTCTTAATGAGTTAGAATTTCAAAGGATTCAAGCCAGAGATGAAGGACAACTTCTATCTGTGAAGGTTTGTTTGTGATATACAGGTACATCTCAAAAAATTAGAATATCATGAAAAAGTTCAATGTTTTTTGTCACTCATTTCAGAAAGTGAAACCCATATATTATATACAGTGGGTACGGAAAGTATTCAGACCCCTTTAAATTTTTCACTCTTTGTGTCATTGCAGCCATTTGCCAAAATCAAAAAAGTTCATTTTATTTCTCATTAATGTACACTCAGCACCCCATCTTGACAGAAAAAAACAGAAATGTAGACATTTTTGCAAATGTATTAAAAAAGAAAAACTGAAATATCACATGGTCATAAGTATTCAGACCCTTTGCAGTGAGAGAGAGAGAGAGTGGTGATTGGAGCAGACTTCAGTGGGCATGTTTCTTAATTTCAATGG
>VUQH01070371.1:0-22712 GCA_015106775.1 Etroplus canarensis | reverse complement strand
CAGATGATCTCACTGCTGTGAATGGGAACTTCCTCATGTGTACCTGTATCGGAAACGCTACCCGTGCTTTTCCCACCACAACAAGCGTTTTAAACGCTCCCTGTTGGTTTACCCCTTTTGCCCTGTGGAAATTGCCCATTAAGGGGATTTTTTTTTCCCTCGCTTTTGGCAGCTGAGCTTGACAGGAAACAGAACAGGAAATGATATAATGGTTGCAGACGGGAGTATTTCTCCCATGCCCAGCTGCTCCTCGAGTGACCTCCGACGAGACCGAGAGCTGGGAGGAGGAGGGGGAGGAGCTGGCATGCCTGGCATTGCTGTCTATTCTTAACAATAGAGGGTTCAACGTTTTATTTTCAATTCTTTGGCTGAGGTTTCTGTATGAGGGAGTATCTGTCCGTCTATGGCAACACATCTGAAGAGACTGTAGCTGTTTAGATTTGGAGAGGATTAATGTACATCACTAAAACTAGTCTAATGTGGAGGTATATTAGTTTACTAATGAGATCTTTATCTTATCCTCCCCATTTACCCAAGCTTGGGACCTGAACTAGGAGTACACTTGCTCTGTTGCAACCTGCTGACAACACTCTGTGACACTCTAAGCTCAGTGGTCACTTCCCTCTGAGAACATCCTGTTTGAAGCCTCCCACTGTTGATCAGTTGTTAGGTGTTGTCTTGGTCTTATAATGTCAAAATGTAAACAGCATGATGAAGAGGACTGTTTAAATACCAATTCTAATTGAACCAGAAAATTTCTTGGTTGATTCATGGATCAAATACCAGTTGTGAATTTTGCCGTTAACCGTCTAAGTTATGCAAAAAGTACTGAAACAGTTGGACATGTGCATTAAAAAGTGTAGAGAAGGTCAAATTAAGTTTACCTGTAAAGGTTATAAGCTCCTGTGCATATATATATACAGTTGAAACCAGAATTTTACATTCATGCATTCATTTATTCATGTGTAAAAACACACAAACATTTTTTTCTCACAGTCTGAAATTAAATCAGACTAAACTTCTCCTGTTTTAGGTCAGTTAGGATTGCCAAAATTATTTTTATTTTTTAAATGCTGCAATAATGAGAGCGAGAATATTTTAGAGATTTTTATTACTTTCTTCGAAGTCAGAAGTTTACGTACATTTCCTTAGTATTTGGTAGCATTGCCTTTAAACTGTATGACTTGGGTTAAGCATTTTGGGTTTCCTTCCACAAGCTTCTCACACTAGTTTGCTGGAATTCTGGTCCATTCCTCCTGACAGGACTGGTGTAGCTGAGTCAGGTTTGTAGGCCGCCCTGCTCGCACATCCTTAAATTTTCTATGGGATTGGGATCAGGGCTTTGTGATGGCCACTCCAAAACATTTACTTTGTTGTCCTTAAGCCACTTTGTGACTATTTTAGCAGTATGCTTAGGGTCATTGTCCATATACATTCTAAATGTTAAATTGACTGTGAGTGTGAATGGTTGTCTGTCTTTCTGTGTTGGCTCTGCGTCGGATGGGTGACCTGTCCAGGGTCTTTTGCCCTGTGACAACTGTGACAGGCTCCAGCTCTCCCCGCGACCCTGAATTGGATGTACATTATATTAATTCCTCATTTACAGGCTTTATATTGTTTCTCATTTTCTGTTTTACTTTACACACATTTTGGACTCATGTTTGGTTTCTTGTTTTGATTTCAATGTCACAGAATTCTCAGTTTTAGTGATTGTGGCTTGAATTAGTTTCCTGAGTTCTTTGGTTCTTATTATTACTCCTGCTTCACCTGTGTCTTCCCTGCATGATGTCTTTGAGTCTCTGTGTAGTTTTGTTAATTGCACATTTCCTGTTTTACGTTGACAGTCCTCTGCATCACATGCATTGCGTTCAGTTTTGCTTCCTGTCTCCCCTGATTCTCTGATTGTTCCCACCTGTGCCCCTCTCCCTCCTGTTCGTCATTAGTCATCAGGCTGAGTGTGTATATATAGCCCTTTCTTTCTGTTGGTCCTTGTTGCAGCATTTGTTCCCCTTCCCTGTGTCTCTGCAGTCCATCTGCCTTTCTGTCCATGGACTGGGACCTAAATGAAAGTACTTTGAGTTGCTACTGTGAGTCCAGCATTTGGGTCCTCACCTTCTCTGCATTATTTATGACAAGTACAGCCAAGTTTGTCTCCCTGAAACTTCATCCACTTCCCCAAAACGAAATTCAGGTTGAAGGGGTGCTGTTTGGAGAAAGTAAAGCTGTTTTGCAGATACACAAAGACTCACATTTAAACAATTTCACATCCTTGAAGGTTGATGCAACCAAATTTAAATCAGGTATGAGCTGAACTCTATTATTGCATGAATTACCAACTTAAACTCACATTAACCTTAGAATCCATCTGCTTTTGCCCCATACTGTGTTCTTTTGTTTGGATTTTGCTTAAAGACAAAGTGTACAGTATTTGGTTTAGTTTTTCTGAAACTTCCTAATTTTACTAATTTAAAAATTTTACAATTTTATCCAATTTTACAAATAAAGTTATGTAAGACAAACTGCAACATATGAAACATAAGCGCTTACTTGTGACTTCATTTTAACAGTTAAATGTAATACAATTATATCAAGGCTCCATTATACTGCATTATATTCAACATTGTACACTTCAAAAAATATCTTTGCATGCATGCATGCATGCATGTAGGGACTTTTTCTCCTTAACAGCAGGAAATGGTCTTTTTCTTCAAACCTCACATACATCTGATGCAACTTCCAATCAGTTATTATGCATTCATGAGCTGGAAATGAAATGAGTTTCAAATAAGCTAAAACTTCTTAAACACAGAAAATGTGTAACTTTAACTGTACAAACAAACAAAAAAGTGAGTGGGTAAATACCACTCTTCTTGACTCTCCTGTTCACATTTATTAAAATATGATAAATATTATATGAACTCTCTCCTGTGTTTAGATGTGTTTGGAGGGATGGATGCAGGGATATTTTTGAAGAATTCCTTGGCTAATTAGGCGCATAGTTTTCCATCTCATCCAAATTTCTCTTGACTGGGGCAATGAGAGAGAAACCTCTGAGCCAAAGTATAATATGAAAGTTTTGCCCCCCTCCATCTGCTAAATTTGTGCACAGAGGCTTAATTGGGGCCAAATCTTGTCAAAGCCTCTTCTAGTGAACATCTACTACAGGAGATCACCATAAGGACCCAAACTTTTAACAAACTAATACTCAGTTTCTTTCTGTTTTGAGTCTAATTCAAATCATTAATAGCACCTCTCACTGATAAAATCAAGCCGAACGACAAGCTACATCTTCCAAAATGAGCAGAAAATTTAATGAACATCTCACTGAAGCAGTTTCAGCCAAAACTCAACTCTGTAACTTTTAGAGGAATAGGATTCATTGCACTGTTGCTGTGTTTTTCATAAATGAAAACTGCCTGTAGATTACTGTACAGTCTTTAATTTTTGATTAATGAACACTTCCTCCATGGTTATCTGTTGTCAGAATGAATTTAAGATTGTGATCCTTGCTTTGTGCATTGGGGCACAGTCATGCTGGAACAGAAAAGGACCTTCCCTAAACTGTTCCCACAAAACTGGAAGCATAGAATTGTCCAAAATGTTTCAGTAAGTTGAAGCAAAAAAAGATTTCCCTTCACTGGAACTAAGGGGCCAGAAAAACAACCCAACAGTATTATCCTTCCTCCCCCAACTTTACAGTTGGCACAATGCGGTCAGGCAGGTAAAGTTTCACTGGCATTCAATAAACCTGGACTCATCCATCAACCAAAGATGATCACTCCACAGAACATATGTCTTATAATTACCCTTTATTTAACCAGGAAGTAAACTTTTGAGATCTCCTTTTCTGACAGATAGCATTACTGGCAGGAGAAACCAGAGTTCCCAAAGAAAACCTACACAAGCAGAACGTACTAACTCCACAAAGATGGGCCCTACCTGGGATTGAACCTAGGACCCACTTAGTGTGAGGCAGCAGTGCTAACCACTGAACTACCATGCTGCCTCACTGCTCTAGAGCCCAGTGGCTATGTGCTTTCTACTACTTCATCCCATACTTGGTATTGTGCTTGGTGATGTATGGCTTGCATGGTTGTCCATTGATATCCATGTCATGAAGCTCCCAGTGAACAGTTGTTTTGCTGCTGTTAAAGCCAGAGCAGGTTTGGAACTCTGCAGTTACTGAGTCAGCAGCGCTTTGGTGACTTTTACACACTATGCGCCTTAGCACTCAGTGACACCGCTGTATAACTTTACGTGGCTGGCTGAGTTGCTGTTGTTCCTAAACACCTCCACTTCGCAACAATACAACTTTAGGAACATTATTCTGAAATTGCTCCAACATTTCTGGCAGATTGCTGAACCTCTTCTCATAGTTACTTCTGAGAGACTCTGTCAGTCTAAGGTGCTCCTTTTATACCCAATCACCTTACTGTGCTGTTACCAGTTAACTTAATTAGTTGCAACATCTTCCTCCAGTTGTTCCTTTTCAGTACCACTTACTTTTTCAGCCTTTTGCTGCCCTTGTCCCAACTTTTTTGAGACATGTTGCTGCCATTAAGTTCAAGATGAGCCAGTATTTTTCATAAAACAGTAAAATGTCTCATGATCAACATTTGATATGTTTTCTTTTCTGCAGATCGCTAGATTGTGCTTTTAATTATTTTTTATGCAGCTATGCATTTGTGCTTTCACACTGCTTGTGATTATTTGAGAGTCTGCTATTATATAATGGGAATTTACATCACTAAAACAGACAAACCACGTATTTTAAAGATCAGCTACAACAAGCTCTTTTTTAAATTTTTTTTTTAAACAAAATTGCTTCTAACACTACGGCTAATTCCTCTGTTTCTTCCACGGTCAATCAATCCAATTTCTACCACCTGAGATCATTTTCTCTTCGAAAACAGATCCAGATTATAGTTATATTTTGTGCCTTTCCTCGTCCTTTTTTTCTTCTATTTTGAGTGGGCTTGTAAAAATTGATAAAAGCTGCTGTTTTACTCGGCTGCCTAACTAATGCATTTTGTTTTGTTCGGAGCGACTCTCAGCTGTCAGCGTTTGAAGCGGGTCCTCCTGGGGTTCAGCAGCACTTTCACGCTCACCATGATAGCTGTGCATTAATGTCACTCACTCACTCACGGCGCACACACTCGACACCCGTCTATATGCTCCAACATGCACACGCACCGAGATAAATATAGTGCTGACTATTTTTGTCACGCAAGTGTGTTAGCAAACACATGGCAATCTATAGGAAGACACACACACATACACACCTGGGTGCACATCCAAGTGTTCTTTTCCACACATGCATTCATACACACACACACACACATATATACAAGCCTTATTTTTTTAAAGCATCATATTTACAATGTTGCTGTGTCAGTCTGCGGTGTTATAATCTCCGACACATTTACATAACATATATTACCCCGCTGTGTTGACGGCCAAGTAAGTACTCAAGCTCATCCCGGCCCCTTTTCATATTTACAGCGTGACTGATTTAAGATGGACTGATTGTGGGGATTTAATTACGGGGGACACAATGGCCACACAATTCTGTTTTCTTCTCTTCCCTTCTTGCGAGGCGCTGACACGCCGCACACTCGGCTGCACACTGCCGAGGAATGTTTTACACTCCAAATGAGCTGTGCTTGCAGAAGAATTTAATTTGATCTGCTGCTGTAATTGTGCTCTCAAAAAAAAAGAAGAAGAAGAAGAAGAAGAAGAGGGGAGGAAAAAGAAGAGGTGGTGGTGGTGGTGGTGGTGGGTGGCTGAGGCGTGCTGGGGTGGGAGGGGTCGCAGTGCGTGCAACTTTTAAATGTAATATGCACAAAAAGTAAATTAACTCAAGAGGAGAGGCCCTTGTGATGTGTTGACACTTGCACTCTTACGGGGACGAGTGGAAGGAGGAGGAAGGAGGATACGGAAGAAAGGGGGGGGCTTAGGAAAAAGGAGGAAAAAAGAAAAGGGGGAGGGGGAGGAAAGAAATGGCCATGATAAAACACCACAAAGAAAAGCGTTATGAATTTTATTAATGACTTGCAAGACAGTATGCAAAACATCAAAGGTCCACGGGAAAGATTAATGACCCTGTGTGAGACTGTTTAATTACCTCCAGCTAATTAGATTCTTGACCAAATTTTTAATATCTGCGTTCGTGCCCGACGCCTAATTGAGATTCCACCGTATTTATCAATCTTTTTTTCTTTTTTTTTTTTAAAAAAAAAGAAAAACCTCAGTGGTGCCTTTTTTTTGTTGTTTTGTTCCCTTTAGCCTTTCTCCTGCTGCTCCTGACGCTTTGCCGCCATTTAAAGAAGAATATCGTCCAGGTTGGAGAGAGAACGTTTCCAAAAAAACAACAACAACAGCAACAACAACAAAAAAAACGGGAGAGCCATGAAGGAGGACTGATGGTTATTTACTCGCTAACAGGAGGAGGGGCGGTTATCAACCTGATCTCGGTTTCTAATGAAGTGCGCTTGCTAATAAACAGACTTAGCGAGCTCTGTCAACTCTCCTTGTCGTGCCATAATTCTCTTATCTGGACCTGAGCTGAGGGGAGGCGAGCTCTCCGAGGAGCCACTCTCCATCTACGTCTCGTTTCGCCTCTCTGGATAATCCGGGTGCTGTTTACACACACGCACACACACACACACACACACGCGGTTTCATCTAAATCGTTAGCTTTGAACTTCCAGCGCATATTATCTCTTTCTGTGACCCTGTTGTTGTTGTTGTTGTTGTTGTTGTGGCGGCTGCTGCTGCAATAATTGCACTTGGATTATTGCAGTGAAGTCAGAGATGACTCTTCCTCTGGGTTCTCGGCTTTTTGTATGCAACACCGTGGCTGTTTGCTTGGCCGTTTCACCATCTCCAAATTGTATCGGGATCATAACTTCAAGTTCATTATTAAATCTGGCTGGAGCAGAGCTTCCCTACCTCGAGGCTGCAACATGATTACCAAGGAGAGGAATAAGAAAAGACTGAATTCTGTAAAGTGTGCTCATTATACGGGCTTTTCTTGAGAAATAATTTTTTTTCCACCTTGTCAGGCCACTGAAAGTACTTAAAAGTCATTAATTGGACTGCTCATAACTCGAACATGCAAAATTTATCAGCAGGAAAACAAAAGGTTGCGTGTTTTTGAATTTGTAGCCACTTAGGTTTAAGTCTTCAATTAATTTACCACCGTTTTAGGCTGGGGAAGGAAGTGTCAAAGCTTTAAAACTTAACCAGAAAAGTCTGAAATTAACCTGAGATTTAGACTGTGCAAATGTCAGCCTGTGTCAGTTATTGTCCCCAACTTCTGATGCATCTTTGCAGCTGGACGTGTCACAGTCCAACCAAACTGGAGCCATGGACAGCACCATCTGCTGTGCAAACATCTGCACTGCAGCGGTAACCCACTTCCACAGCTAACAAGCACAAACAGCCAGGCAGCCCTGCAGCAGTTCACTGCAAAACCAAATCACTGTGTCAAGTTTCACAACACTAGTTCAAGAGAGGGGTTAGGCCTTAATTAGCATGCATTCGTTATGAAGATGTATCCAAAAAAGCCTCATTCTCCCCCTTCGACCCTTCCTTCTGCATTTATTCTACTTTACTTTCTGTCCGTTTCCCCCTCATTCTTCCACTCCCTCCATCTACTCGCCTCCATCTGCTTCTCTTTAAAGACTGAGATCTAAATAGGAGTAGATCACCTCCCTCGCTGGCGTTTCATTAGAGGCAATTAGAAAGCCGATGCTGCAGCGTCCCATAAGGCTCGACGGGGAGAGGCAGGACGCAGGCCGCATTAGCTCGTTGAGATGAAGTATGTATGACAACGCTTTCATCAACGTGCAACAATTCCTCGCCGACATCTCCGAGCCGAGTGTCAGAGGTACCATTCTGACAATTATGACAATTAACACTGTCAAAATAAAGCCATTAGCTTAGCAAGAGGGCAGAGCAATACACTTAATTACAGGGTTTTCTGTCAAAATGGATTCCCTTCAGACCATTTAAAAATGAGGAGGGAAAAATGTAATAAGTTGAGTGTATGGTGGAGGCCAGAGTAAAATAGCTGACATCTGCCACCGCGTTCACGCTCGCCCGGAGTCAATGCACCTCCGAGCTGCAGGTCCCTGTCCAATGGCTCGCACACACAAAATGGCGAACTCACATGAGCTCAAGGAATATGAGAATATAAGAGGATGACGAAGCTCGCAAAATAACACAACTTTTCAGTGGCTTCTAAAACTACTGCTGTAGCAGTCATTATACAGTCAGGGGTCTCTCCAGGGTTTATTTAAGAGGGGGTGGCACAGGGAGGACCAACTACAAGGCAAGAGAGGTGGCTCATGGGAAATCAGAAGATCAAAAATAAATATAGTATAGAAATCTGGTGCAGAAAACAAAGAGTAGGATTTTTCAGGTGTGAAAAGTGCTGCTGCACAAGAGTCTAAAAATTGTTTTGTCTTTAATCACTGCTGTAAAGACGTATTTGGACTCTTTAAAGTCATAACACAAAAGTTACATCATCATAATACCCTTAAAGTACCTAAAGTAAAAGTACTCATTATATGAAATCATAAAACTACATGATATTGATTCATTTATATGAATATCTATTTAATGTTACAGCTGGAGATGATTTGGAGAAGCTGTAATAATACAGTATCATATATTAGAAGACTTATATTCTAAGACCTGTAAAATATTACAAAACCAAATCTATAAAATGAATTGTTTTAAGTACAAAGTACAATATTTGTATCCAAAATGTGGTGGAGTTGGAGTAGAAGTAGAATATAGAACGTAGAAATACTGAAATGAAGTACATTAAAAGTGTTGTACAGTAATGTACTGTCCTGTCCGTGCTCTTATACACTGGCAGCGGGACCTTAGAGAAGTTCAGACAATTACCAAACAAGAGGAGATGGCAAAAGGACAAGAAGAGATAGACGTCATCACATGATGTAAAAGAAGTCACTGATTCTGCGAGCCTGATCTCCTCTGGCAGGTTAGTTCAAATCTGAGGGGCCCTGATGGGAAAGGCACGGTCACCTTTAGATTTAAGCCTCGCTTTTTGGAACAGCCAGGAGGGCAGCACTTGAGCTCATAAGGGGTCAGCGTGCAAGACTGTGCAAATGTCTTAAGCCACCCCTAATAGCTTTATAACAAACACGTGCAAACATAAATAGAAATAAGTACATAAGGCAAAAGAATCTGTCAAGATGATCCCACACTGCTTCAGTAATCTTGAGGTCAGGGCAAGACCTGTTGATTAAAAAACTCAATAAGTGTAACAGTTTATTCTAAGATGCAAATGTAAATAGGAATACAGCACATAGAGTTTGTGCATTCTAATAAGTTTGGAAGTCAATATTTGGTATGACCACCTTTATTCTTCAGCACAGCCTGAACTCTCCTAGCCAAGTTTTCTTGTCATTTCTTCAGGAATAGTTCTCCAGGCTTCTGGAAGGACATTCCAAATCTCTTCTTTGGATGTGTGCTGCCTTTTGTTCCATTCTAAAATGCTGAAATAATGTTGAGGTCCACTGATCGCTCCAAAAGACCTGTTGCCGCTGAATTTCAGTCCAGTTCTTGTGTAATCTGGCATAGCTCTGCCTTTTCTCCCTGCTTCCCTACCTTAAGAATGCCTTATTGGCAGCCACCCTCCAGTCCAGACCATTTCTGATGAGGCTTCAGTGAACAGTAAGAATGTGACATTCAGACCATAGATAGATAGTTAGGCCTGACACTTCTCCTTTTGTCCCCCATTTTTCTAGTTTCAATTATAACCGTGTATTGTCAGTAACCATGATATTTAGTAAGTAAACACTAATGTACTGTAATGTATTAATCTTGCATATATGACATTGTTAATATTTGTATGCACCACCTCCAAGCACTTTTTAAATTCAATTAATTTGCAAAAAAAAGTCTTCTTCTTCTTCTTCTTCTTCCTCCCCCCTTTAGGCATGTCCTCCTTCACTACATCCATGAACCTTCTCCGTGGTCTTCTTCGTTTCTTCCTGCCTGGTAACTCCATCTTCAACATCCTTTCTCCAATATATACACTATCCCTCCTCTGTCCAAACCATCTCTACCTTATCTCTCTGACTTTGTCTCCAAACTTCTCAACCTGAGCTGTCCCTCTGATGTACTTATTTCTAATCCTGTCCATCCTGGTCACTCCCACTGAAAATCTCAACATCTTCAGTTCTGCCACCTTCAGCTCTGCCTCCTGTCTCTTTGTCAGTGCCACTGTCTCCAGACCATACATGATAGCAGGCCTCGCTATCATCTTGTAACCCTTCCCTTTCACACCCATTCACCCTTCTGTAACAAAGCACCAATGACACTCGACTACACGCTGTAATAATATTAATTCATTTCACTGATAACATTATTGCTGTAATTTTGTCCTCCCAAATTTTCTGTGGAATCCCACCCCTCACCCTATGACAGCTGGGATAGGCTCCAGTACCCCCGCAACCCTGAATTTGATGACTGGAAGAAAATTGAAAGGCTTTTTCTACATTCTGCGTTAGGTCTCTGATCACTTCAAATTAAATTACAAAACTTCATATTACATTTTTTAAATACAGTCATTTACCTCTCATGGCCTACCTGCAGTACTGTACATCCACCAGGGGGGCCTGGGCCACACTTTTGATATCACTGATATAATTTTACCTTTTTTGACCTCTATAAGCTTGATAAGAGAAAATCAGTTTCTGGAGTTTTTCAGCCTTTTCAGTGACCCCTGGGAGCCCTGGTAGTTATTAACACTGCGTCTTCATGGCTTCTGATATGGTTGCATTAAAAAGTATAAAAACATGCCTGCAGTAAACTTGGTGTTGCACTCGTTTCCTCAGGAGCATCTTATTAAGAACAAAAGACTCAGTCTTCAGCAGTCTGTAGAAACGGTACAACGGGACCACAAACAGCAGAAAGTAGATGGGAGGTGGGGTCGCGCCAATCTCAGAGACAAATATAAATATGCTCTAAAAGGTTGCAAGATTGAGTTTTGTCACCTTTAAAATATGCAGCGGTGCCCATCTGTCTGCGGACGCTCCGGGGGAATCTGCTCAGCTTTGACGCGCCAATGTGAAAATACAATTACACAATCTCCAGGGAAACTCTGGCCTGTCACATTGTATTTACCTTGGGTTAAAGCGAATGTGTAGCTGCTTCTCCGTCTATCCATCCATCAATCCAAACATCTTCCCTGAGTGGATGAGGTCATTCCTCACGCAGCAGAAATGGCGTCTGTTCTGGAGCTGTTTTTTGCCTGTGAAGCAGTAAGAGCAGATGTGTTTAAATGACTATCTGCTGTTGTTTATGGCATGTACCTGTTTTCAGAAATCCAAAGCAAATCAAAATCACATTTCAGCAGGCTGTGGGCCCCAGTGGGAGTGATACGTTAGTATTAATGTCATGTACATGCTACTGAAGAGGCTACAGTTTGGGTGACTGGAGTTAAAACTGATGTATGTTTTGAATTATGGGATGGATGCAAGGCGACAGCATTGTTCTGCGATGATAAATCAGGCAAACATCCTGCATATGTCAAAACAAAGAGGCCAAATGGTACACTTTTCATTTTCATGCACCCGCTAATTTTTGAGATTTTAGGAGTTTTGGCTTTCAGGACGTACATTCTCATAAACTTTTGGAAACAAAATGCCCAAAATACACATGTAATACTTTCTTTCTGCTGGATATGTATGCAAATCACATGCATCTTTAATGAGAAAACATCTTATTTGCATACTGACAGAAACTTCTAATACAAAAAATTATTCTCTTAATGTAAGCTATCAAGTGTGGAAGTTTCATGGTGATAACATTAGTTAAAATTTCTATCCATAAATGTTGGTCTCCAAATAAACATCTTAAGTTTTGCTGTGCAAATCTTTAAATGAGTCCAAAATCTGCACTTAAATTCATCAAACTGTTCAGCTTTAATTTCGTTTATATTGTGAAAGTTTATACAAGAGGTTTTGTTCATGTATCATGTCAGACTCTTTTCCACAACCAGAAGCCCTCACCCTACAATGGTAAGAAGTCGTTTTAAAAATCCTGCATCTGGATCATGATCATACATACCTTCACTCAAATATATTTCATTAAAATCCATGGATGGGTGCTTGTATGGTGCTTTTCTGCTCTAACTGACAACAAGCCTCATTCACCCATTTGCACTGTGCTTTATTCTATTCCTTATAGTGCTTTAACTATCTCACACTCAGATGTATGCATCAGGAGCAATTTGGAGTTCGGTATCTTACCCAGGGTAGACTGGAAGACCAACTTCTGATTTAGGAGACGTGCCTCATAGGCCACAGCTATACTGGGCAATCTTATTATAATAAATTTTATTTATATAGCAAAATTCCCAGCAACAGTCACCTCAAGGCACTTTATACAGTAAGGTAAAAACCCTACAATATTAGGGAGAAAACGCCAACAAACAGATGAAGCAAAATTGCTTCTTTTTTTTAAAAAAAAGGATGTTTTTTTTTTTTAAGATTTTGCTGCTGATGGTGTGGTGGCTAGCAATGTCGCCTCACAGCAAGAAGCTCCTGGGTTTGAATCCACTGACCATCTGGTGCCTTTCTGTGTGGAGCTTGCATGTTCTCACTGTGTCGGTTCTCTTTGTGTACTCAGGCTTCCTCCCACAGTCCAAAGACACATAAGTCAGGTATTCTAAATTGGCCATAAATATGAATGCGAGCATGAATGGTTGTCTGTCTCTATATGTTAACCCTGCAATAGACTGCCGAACCGTCCAGGGTGTACCCTGCCTCCGGCCCTGTGGCAGCTTGGATAGGCTCCAGCTCCACCATGACCCTGAATTTGATAAGTACAAGAAACTGGTTGGATGGATGAAAAAAATAAAGTAGTGTTAGGAAAGTGTGAATGTGAGCTTCTTAAGTCTTAAAACTGCTCTTAAATACACCGGTGCTTGTGTAGCACTTTTCTACTCTAACTGAGCACTCAAAGCACTTTTTACTTTATACACACATTCATACAGCACTTTATTCTTTGCCTTTGATCACATTTAACTATCACACACATTCACACTCTGATGGATGCATCTAGAGCAATTTGGGGTTCAGTGTCGGGATGCTTCAGCATGTAGACTGGAGAAGCCAGGGATCGAACCGCCAACCTTGCTGTTGGAAGACGACCCACTTGTAACCCAAAATAATTTCCTTCTTCCTAAAACTGATTCTGAATTATTATCTTTTTTTGATGCAGTGTGCAAACATGCAAAACTTAAAAATTATTTAATATACAGTAGTAATCCCATTGTGGGACAAATAAGAGCTTAGCTTATCGTATCTTATCTATTTTCCTAATTGTGGCCCTAATACTCTTTATAATTTTCTGATGTATCCCCTCTGCAAAAAAACAAAAACAAAATCCTGACAGATGTGCCAAAATACTGAAGCAAAAATGTTCAGATTTGAAGTTTCTGTTCTGTAAAGAACATGCAAAAATGTGTACGTTTGGAGAGCTGTTTTCTGCATATTGATATTTAACATTTCGGAGAAGATTTGTCTTAATGTAAGTAATCAGTGGTGACAGTCACCCAGTTGTGGGATTTCTTATTTTTCAAATCATTTTTTCCCCTCCTATCTTGAGTGTTTTCTCAAATGGTTTATCTTCTTGGAGTTTTGTCACCTTTTGATATAATGTAGTTTATGCAATATAAACTGAGACGTAAAATTACTTCTTCCAGTTTCAATCAAACATATTTATTGGTAATGTTTAGTAAAGGATTTCAGTGGATTGAGGCCAGCTTAGAGATCAAAAACACAAAAAACCTTAAAAGCTCCGCAGTACTTTTCTTTATTTGTTCTATTATGCATGTGGTTGTGAAAAAAAGAAAAATGGCAGTCAAACACATCGTGATTGTTTCAAGATCTGCATTAGTTCACTTTGTTCTCACTATGTTATAATATGAAAACAATAATGTGTATTCAAAACACTATTTATGCCTCCCCCCCTTCCTGCAGGAAATCCTCATTAACAGACTGAATCTCAGCCTAAAGTTCAGGGTGGTTTACCGAAGGCTGTGACCCTGAAACGACCTCTGGCATCCAGACGTGTTCTGGATCAAGCTGCAAAGTCACAAAGGTGAAGGGTCAAAAGTTTGAGCCAAAACCACTCTTGCGTTGTAAACAGTGTTCACTGGCCGGAGCAGGGGCCGGAGCTGTTCCGGGTCAGTGAGGAGGCTTCTTTCGGTGCCTTCCTGATTGGTTTGTAATTAATGATCTCAAATAAAGCGATAAAAAGTAGGGGATATAATTGATTGGAACTTTAAACGCCTCTGTGATTAGCAAAAGGGAAACTTTACAAAAGAACAAATAAACAGCTCCAACTGGAGCCAGTAAATTAACTTCAGCTCTGGTCAAAGTCCTACAAACTAAATTCAAACAAGTTCAGACAAACTACATAAAATGAAGATCACTTATGCCTCTATCTATTTCAGTTACAATTATGTGTATCGTTCCATTTCTTCAATCTTATTTCCTGAATTAATCCACGTCTTGGAGGAATCAGCGAGTCTGTAAATCAGACCACTCTCTCCGAGTCGCGGAGGGTTCGCAGTCGCTGCCGGTGCTTCTCCCCTTTTTGGTTTTTATCAGAAAGGAAGCTGATGAGTCCCTTCAGATAAGGATTGGAGCCCTTTGCTTAAAGCTCCATGTTAATAAATGAATATGTTCTCCATCACGCCAACCGCTTATTGTATTTCACAGGGACGAAATGCAATTTGTATCATTTCTGCGCCGCACATCAAAGGGAAGTGGGCCGAGCGCGATGACTCACTGCACCGAAAACGCTCTGTTTCCAATCGAAGAAAATCAGATCTTGACTCTGTTTCTTCGTTTCTCTTTACATCTCCATTTGTTTGATAAAGGCTGTGTGTGAGCAGTGACGGTAAATGGGTGGATAAGTTAAGGCAAAAACAGTGACATAGGCCGTCAGCTTATCAATAAATGACATCATCTGCCCCCCAGACGTCTCTGCCTGTCACATTGGTGGCACTCGGATTAAAGAAAAAACAAAAGGAGGAAAAAAATGTCTATTTTTTCCCATTAGGGCTGGAGTCAGTCAGGCACGCTGGGGACAGTTTGTCTCCAAATGTCTGCAGAGACAGAAACTTCAAAATGTGCTGACTGCTCAGACCAACTACTGACACACTGCACCAGATCACAGTCGAAAAACAGCAGAACTAACTGCATACGAAGAAGCTGGACAATTTTAATATAAAATAAAATACTCCCCAAGATGGACCAAAACCATGACAACAGACATGGACCAGACTACTGATATCAGCTGATATCGTTCTACTTGCAAACAGAGTGGCACTTACAGTGTTTATGGCTGGTGTTTTTCTGTTGTGCCCCTTCAGTTATGTGCTGAAAAAACTGTCCAAATATTATGAGTATAAGGCTTCAAAACATTCAGTTATTTTTTTTTTTGGATAAATTACCAGAATGTTTGTTTCTGTGGCACAAAAGGGGGGAGAATAGCAAGAAAAATTAAATAAACAAATGAAAATATCTATATCACATCAGATATCAGTCAAACTGTTTAAACATCAGGATTGGCAGCATTGTTAATAAAATAATCCTCTCAAAGGACATTTGCTGTTTGCTTTTTTGTTGTTTTGTCCCCTGATAACCAAAACTTTGGAGAACAATTTTCAAAAACCTGAATGATGCATCTGTGGACAAAACTCTTTGGCCACCTACACATTGTACTTACAGGACCTTTTATGATATCCAGTTCTTTCTTTCCACTCTTCTGGGAAGGCTTTCCACGACATTTTTGAATGTGCCTGTGGGGATTTTTGCACATTCCTCCTGGAAGAGTAAAGAGCAGTCACCAAATTGTTCCCACAAAGTTGGAAGCATAGAATTGTTCAAAATGTCTCAGTAAGAAGAAGCATTAAGATTTCCCTTCACTGGAAATAAACAACCCAGGCTAACCCCAGAAAAAACAACCCTATAGCATTAACCCTCCTCCACCAAACTTTACTGTTGGCACAGTGTAGTCAGGCAGGTAACATTCTCCTGGCCAGACTTGTCCAATAAGGTTGCCAGATAGAGACGCATGATTCCTCACCCAACAGAACATGTATCCAATGCTCCAGAGTCCAGTGACGGTGTGCTTCACACCACTCCATCACTCCATGGCATTGTGCTTAGTGATGCACGGCTTGCGTGCAGCTGCTCAACCATGGAAGCCATGAAGCTTTCGGCACAGTTTTTGTGCTTATGCTATTGTCAGAGGAGGTTTGGAACTCTGCAGTCACTAAACCAGTAGGGCACTTGCCACTTTTACGCATTATCTGCCTCAGCACTCGGCAACCCCACTCTATAGCTTTACGTGGTCTGTGACCTCATGGCTGAGCTGTTGTTCCTCAACGTTTCCACTTTGCAATAATACTGCTTTCAAGAAATTTCACCAGCTAACTTGTTACAATGTTAGCATCCTATTGCAGGACTATCCTCACATTCAATTAGCTCTTTACAATGACCCATTCTTTCACAAATGTTAATAAATGCCAACTGCATGGCTAGGTGCTTGATTTGATAGGCCTGTGGCAATGGGACTGAATTCAATTTCATGTAGCTTAACCTTAGGTTAGGGTTTAAAGTTAGGAATATTCACAGAGTTAATGAAAGTTACACTAAACTTTGAGTTGAGTATATCAGAGAAGTATTCCAACTACCAAACAAGACATTTTTTCTCTGTTTTACTTCCTTTAAAGTGAACAGATGTTGAATCCCGACATTAAATAAAGACAGACACCAGTGTTTACCAAAATAAATGAATAATAAAGTAAATAACTCGACATATAATTTACAGGTAAGATGCAAAGAGTGTAAGCAGGACCTCCAGCAGCAAAAGCGTGGTGACCCGGCAAGCTACCTTTAATAAAGACGATAAAGCCCACACACCAGGCATAAACTCATAGGGGTTTCAGAGGGGTGTGACACTTCCCTCCTCAAAAGGGTTCCTCCGGCGTGCCTGAAAAAGAAGTCTGCAGTCTCCAACAAGAACAAAGATTAAGAGGGAAAAGGAGTCAAACGGAAACAAGTGAGGAGGGTAGCGGCAGATGTCCATCCACTCTAACAGTCCAATCATCCAAAGAAGTAGCATCTTCAGACATCTTTACCTCAGTGCATCATAGCTTATAGACAAAACATGCTGCAAAATATTCACAAAAGCTTCTAAACTGAGTAAAATGCATGACAATAGACAACGTTTCACACTGGACAATAATCACACCACACCATTCCTCAAAATAAGTATTAGATGTTAGTATGTAAGTACAGAAAACTCAGACATTCAGTGGGAGAGTTTGAGCTAATAAAAAGTCAATAAAACAATAAAAGGACACATTAAAATTCAAAGTTATCAACTGCTTCATTTTTATGGATGTGGGAAAACTTAGATTGCAATCTGAGGCTTTCCCAGCTGCCTGATATCACTGACCCCATTTATTACAAGCAACCCCATGACCAACCACAACTCAGGGCAGGGGGCCATGGAAAGCCCCCTTTCAACAAGAGATGCTGTTGTGTGTTCTGCTTGGGTATTGCAACTACATGGAATTTTTATTTGAATGGCATCATGCACGTCCCATAAAAGTTTTTACATGCAGGACCAACAACAAACCTCCACAATACGGGGGTTCTTAAAAATGCCTAAAAAATAGAGGATAACAGATTACAAAAGCAGGCAGACACAAACAGTACAGCAACTGTACTTCTTTCTTAAGCACATTTCAGTAGCTTAACATAAAAATGTGTTCATATTTAATTTCTTCTCCATCTTACCTTCTATCTTTCACTAATCCTTTTTGTAAATATTCTTAATGTGCATTAAACACAGTGTGATTTCTTTAAATGCTAAACCTTTCTATTCAACCGTGCAATTACTTCAAGCTGGAAATGGTCTGTGCTGTAGTGAGCTGCAATGAGGAGCCTGTGCAGCTTGCACAAGCCATTTTTTTTTTTTTCCGAAGACATGGTGATGATGATGGTCGAGCTCATTAGCTGTCAGCTGTCAGTCTTTAAGGCCAAGTGTTTGTGACTTCTTTTTAATGTATTTTTGAAAACAGCAGGAGTCTATGACTCTGAGCAAACCTGGAGCAAATTACACAGTGGGAGGTTGTACTTCTGACTGTGACAAACTTGTGCGATTTTGACACAGAAATTGGAAAAAGATAAACACTACACTGGTGTGTTGTTATGCTTTGAGTTAGATTAATCAAATACAGAAAATAATTAAGGAAAATGGGTGAAATCAGAGACACTAACAAATGTCCCTGTAAAATCAGTGTAAAGTACAGAGGCTACATTTGGTACATTTTTAAGTATATCAAACAGTTTCATAAAAACATAGAAAGACAATATTGTTTTAATGGGTAACTACTGTAATCTTTAGCAACACCAACAGTAAGACATTGTTATTCTGCAATGTACTTACCATAATATACAATAAAGTTTGTTATTGGAAAAACATTAAAGAATAAAATAACATACCAATATAGATTGGGACATGTTTTTACAGTATAACCACTATGATCTACAACAAATGTTTGATAAGATTACATTGTAGGACATCTTATTTTACAGAGTACCTACTACTGTATAAGAATATTTTTAGCAACATACAGTATTACCATAAGACAACGTTGTTTTGCAGTAAAACTATTATATCTATAATAATTTCTTAATGTAAAAAAAAATTCTAAAATAAAGTAATTTACAACAAAATTTATAATAGGAAAAATTAAAATGACAGTCTTATTGTAGAAATATTACAGGAAGTCATTGCTACTCTACAGTCTCCTCAGTGTGCTTACAGTAATATACAATAAAGTTTGTTATTGGAAAAACAATATTATACTTTAAAATAACAGGGTCACTTACTGAAAATATTACACAAAGACACTATTTTACTGTATAACCACTGTAATGTACAACAGCAATTTCTTAAGGCGCTGTTGTCCTACAGAGTAACTTCAACTTGAAAACTATTCATAATAAAAATATTACTGTAAGACAATGTTGTTTTTTAAGTAAAAATATTGTAATCTTTACAACTTTAGCTTCTTACAATAAAAAAAATACCAGTAACAAAATATTATTATTATAAAAATATTATTATATGGTGTATATTCCGTAATCTATAACAAAGTTTATAACAGGAAAACAAAAACAATGTCAGAGTAGAAACATTGTCTTACTATATAAATATTACAGTAAGACATTACTATTCTACAGTGTACTTAGTGTACTCACCATAATATACAATGAAGATTGTTATTGGAAAAAATAGCATAAAATAACAGTGAACTACCGCAAAAATATTCAAATTCAATTCAGTTTTGTTTGTATAGGAACAATTCACGACAAAAGTCACCTCAAGACGCGCTGTAAGGTAAAGACCTTCCACTCAGACAATCCACCTATGAGCAAGCACTAGGTGACTGTGGGAAGGAAGAACTCCCTTCCAGCAAGGCACTGTTTTACGCTGTAACCCACAATAGCAGTTTTCTACTGTAAAACTTAAACAGTAATCTGTTGCTATTCTACAGAGTAATTACCATTACCTACAAAGTCTGTTACTGAGAAAAATAATATTACAGCAAAAAAAGTGTGGGACTGTAAAATATTAGTATCAATAAATACTGTGGTTTGCCTTCTGTAATCTCCAGCAACCGTTTCTTATTTTAAAAAATATTACAGCAGATTACTGCTTTACAATGTAACTACTGTAATTTAGTTTCTGCATTTAAGAATATTAACATAAGACAAAGTTGTTTAACAGTTTGATTACTGTAATCTACAGTTTCTTACTCTAAAAAAAATCATGACAGTAACAAACTGTTATTTTGCAGTGTACCCACTGTGATCTATAGCAAAATTTGTTCCACAAAAACAATATTACAGAATAAAAATGGTCTTACTTTTAATATATTACTATAAGACTGTTTTACAGTGAAATTACTGTCATCTAGAAAAGAAAAGTTGCTTACTTATATAAGATTGTTGTTTTACTGTGTGCCTACCATAAGCTTCCAGACTCTGAGTAACACACTCAGGTGTTTTGAGCACCTTACTATAAAATATTAGCGTATTTATCGCTACGGATAAGATTCATAGCCTGGATTTCCATTATACTGTTATTTCAGTGTGACAGCTGTAATCGCCATGAACAGTTGAACTGTAAAATGTATTCAAGCAAAGTAGATGTATATCATTACGAACTGCTGACTAGGGTCTCATTGGTCTGCGTGTCCCCACCAATATACCTTGAATTAAGTTGCTGCCTGTCTTCCACAGTGGCAATATATCAAGTTTTAGCACAAGCTGCAGCACAAGTACATTAGAGCTACTGTATTCAACATTTGAACAACCATCCTGGAGACCAATTCTGAGCCGGATGTGAATAATCGCAGGAGTGTCAGTCATGTAAGCCTATTGCTAGCACAAAAAAATAACTGAAAACTACATTAAACTATCAAAATAGAGTATAGCTAAAATAATGACAAATCCAGATGAAATACTTTTAAACATGAATGATCCCAAGACTGCCTTATCAGAGCCTTGTTGATTGGCTACAGTATTTAATGCCTTTTTGAAATGTCTGTAGTTTGTGTGTTAGAAATTCTGTATTATGCCTTAATATTATACAGCAATATTATACTGTTATTTCTTTTTCTTCACACACGTCAGCATATACAGTACTTAACTGTATTAATAAGACTGTACCCTGACATTTGCTTTATAAAGTTTCCTGTATTTTAGCAGCAATTTGTTGCAGTGGTAGGAATATGGTGCAAAAGCATTACCTCAAAATAAAATGTGAACAAATTTAATTTTTCCAGCAGTTACTGATGAACAGAGAGGAAGTTTGGTGACGCTGAGGCTATTTTAAAGTTCCCAAAATAAAACAAGAAAGAACCTCAACGATCTTCTTCTGTAACAAAAAAAATATACACAGGTTAAAGCTGACTAAATTTTGAACTATATGCATCTTCAGTATCAAATACTGCCTTCTATGCAGCACTCTCTGAATTTCACTCCCTGCGACCTCTCCTGGTCTGCGTCATCAATCATTCAGTCAGAGCCGGTGGCACGAGAGGGCATCTGAGACTGAGGGGGAAACTTCAAAGGCAGGTCGGACTCGGCCTGTCAGAGTGTCACGGCTGAAACAGCATTGTGTTTGCACAACAATGGAGAGCCATTACAGCAGAGACTGTTATCAGCCGAGGGCTACCAGGGACGGTTCCTGTCTCATTGTGATCCATCGGCGCAGATTGTGTTCGGGAGCGGGTTTAGACTAAACATATTAGGGCGTAAGAAGACACACCTGAGGCTTATCTGATGGGAAATGGAAGTGGCAACAATATCCCAAAAAAAGCATCCTGCCAGGTCATTAGACTGCGTCAGTGGCTTGTATCCCTGTGTGTGTGTTCAGACCTGATTTTTACAGTATATTAAGCCACGGCGTCAGCGTGTGTCAGGATGTAACTGTACATAAAGGTCCTTACTTATGTGGGAGTATTTGTCAAGTGTGATTGTCGCTATTGTGTGTGTGTGTGTGTCAGCATGTGTGCCTTTATTTTCTGAAGACAACATGTGGACCTCAAATCCAAGAAGTATCTCTCGCGGAAAAGTCAGTGTGACATCTTTTAACGATAAAGCCGTGGATGAATTGTTTATGGTGCTTTTACGGGTGTGTATTACTGTGCGTGGGTGCGGGTGTGCGTGTGTGTGTTGTGGGGGGGTGGGGGGGGGGGGGGGTGTGGAGGGGGGGGTGGAGTAGCTGGAGTGAATAATTCAGAGAAAAAGCCGTTTGTTTTCAGGGGGCGAAGGCAAAGACACATCTGAAACATATGGGAGGAAATCACATTGAAAGCAGTGAGCAGTAAATTAATGGTAACAGATGCCAAGATGTCTGGCTAGTGTGCTTTTTTTTCTCCTCCTTGCTTTGCTTTTGTTTTCTCCGAGAGCTCTTGCATTCTTAATGTTGGGAAATAATACAATTAGGACTTCTTTCTTGAAGTTGGACGTTGCCACTTCTTCCCGTCCTACAGTACCTCGCTCAGGAGCCACTTGATTTTCACTCACTCGCCGGTGGATGATGCCATAAATTATTTATGTTACCTTGATGATGCAGGCTTGTTTCACTGATGAGATAAAACAGAACCCCTTCCTCCCGAGGAGAATATCTTGGCATATCAGAAATATGTCTAAGCTTCAACAGTGTGCACACAGGGGGTTGGCCTATGTCCAAGCACGAGCCGCAACAAAGACAACCTTGCTCTTAATGGCACATATCTGGGAGATGGAGGAGCCCGATACATGAAAGCGCTGTGATCATTACACTGATAGCAATTATCCTTCAGGAGGCTCTAATGGCGGCGGCCTCTCTTGCACACACACACACACACACACACACACACACACACACACAAATGTACGTACAAAGACAGCGACAAGCTTGCAATCAAGGGTGGCGGGCAATTAAATGCAATGCTTTTTGGTGAACCTTTAAAGACGAACAAAGCCTGACGAGGAGATTTAATAAAGAACAAAAGGAAAAATCAGGACAAGAGCGGGACAAAGAGGGGGGAAAGATATTAATGTTGTTTATTAATCTATTCTTAATGTGTT